>CAKKOB020000945.1:7194-19628 GCA_918844115.2 Phlebotomus perniciosus | reverse complement strand
CGTCTCGGATGTGTTGAAAATCTCTGTGAAACCCTTGCCTGAGAGATATTGTGAAAGAAAATTGCGAATATTCACTGCTTTTGTGAATTGAGAGAATGTGGGGAATATTTCACGAATATTTAGTGAATATATTGCGAATATTTAAGGGGATTATTTAGTGAATATTTACCCAAAAATCAAATCCCTTAACTGAAATTACGCATTTACTTCATAAATTCAAGGGGAGATAATCGTCAGAAGTGGTGAGCTTTTTGTAACTTCTAATAAGAGTTTTGCAAAGCTTTTCAGAACTTCGCAAGCTTTTGAATTTTTCAACACATTTTCTGTCAATTGCAAGCTTCACTTTTCATTTTGAGCTTTTTGAAGAAAGCTAAAACCTACTTCAAGAAATTTTCGAAGTTTCCTGGAAGCTTTCGGAGTTCCTGGAACTTTTTTGGAGCTTTCGTGAGAATTCTAGAAATGCGCAAACTTTTCAGAAAATTCTATTTTTGAAGAATCATTGATCTGGAGTTTTGTAAAGTTTTTCAGAGCTTCGTTTTACTGTCAGTTGTGAGCTTTCTCAATTCATTTTGAGCTTTTTGAAGAAAACTCAAGGCTTACAAAAACTCTGGAAAGCTCAGATATTTGGAAAGCTCTTCAGGATTTCCTCAGGATTTCTTAAAAGATAATTATGTTCACGAACACTTCCAATGTACTAAACTAAAGCTTTCGATGAGCTTTCGCGCGAATTATTTTTTCTAGTCATAAGTATTTTATGAATATAAAATTCCTTTAAAAATCATTTTTATTGTTAAATATTTTACACAGAACTCTGAATATAGCTTTGAATTTCGTTTCTCAAAATCAAATTTCAATCTTAAATAAATATTATAGATATTAGTTTATCGATAATTTAATAAATATCTCCAATTACGTGAATATTGTGAGTATTTGCTGAATACTGATGAATATCTCTTATTAATATTCAGTGAATATTTCCTCTAAAGTAATTCTATCCCACAAAAAGTCACTGAAATCGTCTTTCTTTTACAAAAACAACCACCCCCTCTCCGTCTTCAAGGACTGATAAGTTTTCCGATAGTCATTTGAGCACACATTCAGTCAACAAAAGGCCCCTCTGAGCAAAGAAAGTTCACGGGGATGGGGCTTTTGTGGGGTTGGAAATGTGTTGAGAAATATTCCCACATCATTTAGGGGCAAAAGAGTGTCGTCTTATCGTGATAAATTTCACATTATCTCTGCATGAGGGTTCCCCCCAATCCTCGTTCCTCCCCCCGCCCTCTCAAAGCAAACCCAGTTCTTCCTGGTTAAAATCGAATTAAATGCCATATCGCAAAGATCGACGTATCGCAAGAAGCGGAAGAGACACGTGAGACGAGCCCAATCAGCTGCAGAATTTGATTCTCAGGCCGTTTTTACAGCAAATAAGCGTCATTTATTCAGGTGAATGTCTTTCATTTTAAAAGTCTTCCCCCCCACAAAAACTGCTCCCCAGTCGATCGTTTTTGGCCCATAATGTTTAATGTCGTAAATGTTCTTCTCTCTTTCTTTTTTATTCCTTATCTGTTCCTCTGGAAAATTCTTTTTGTGTGTGTTTCTTTACTGATGTGGGGGGAGAGGACGAATTTTGGGGGCAGTCGGGGCAGATCTGTGAGCACAGAACAGGAGTGCTCGGAGTCTGAACAATCGGAAAAGTCACCATTAGTCAGCACTAAGTTGGATTCACTGGCCAAACTTCTATTTAGTAAAAGTTTCAAGCAGGACAATTCATCCGGCAGCAAAGTGACTGAATCACCAACAAGGTTTTCCTTTTTCTTTGCATTTATTCTCATTATTTTAACTCCATTTATATTCCTTTGCTTCTTTAGCTAAATGTGGTTGGAATTGAGTCATCGAGAGAGGAGGAATGAATATCGTGAATAATATGAAGAATAATTATCATTGGATTACGTTGTAACGGTTTTAACGTATTCAAACTACGTTGAGAACGTTCTTTAACGGTTTAAAATGTGTTTTAACGCAATAAGAAACGGACATTTGAATATTTTGATTAATAACTGAATATTACGATTATTTCATATGAATATTCAGTGAATATTCTCATTAAAGCAAAATTGCTTCATAAGAACTTCCTCCTAATGAATATTTTGAATATTTTTAATCCGATTTACTCAGTGAATTTTCACTCTTCAACGATTTTAATAGTCTCTCTCTCTATTTCATTGAAAATGCGCCAAAAGGCACTTCTAAATGTCACTGGGCAGGACAAAAAGCATGAGATTTGCTATTGAAGCCAAAAAGCGACCCGGAGGGATTTAACGTGAGTGGGCGGTTTGGGTCGCCAAAAGAGCTTTCTCGACCCCCTCATCCCACCATCAGGAAATGAATCTCGAGAGCCTCTGGGGGGAGGGTGCAAAAAGCAATAATTTCACATGAGCCAAATGTTGCACAAGCGTCCCGACGACAATCATCAAATAAAGTATCTCCTAAATACCCCATAAAAATAATTTTCTTTTTTGGCAAAAGAGACGAAGATGAAGATGTGCCAATGTTGGCGCTCAACATCCCTCCCTCTCGATGATTTATCATCAACCACTGCATTTATACTTGTATGATTTGTACATAAACCCATCCACAGGATGATCCGTTTTGTTATAGAAAAGTTCTTTTAGGAGAGATTTAAACATTTTCAATGTGTTTCTTTCGTGAATGGTATGAAAGTTTTTTTGACACTCATTTACAATGGAGGAGTCTCTCTCTTAACAATGTTTTGTGTAACTTTCACATAGACTTTATAACACAATACAATTTAGATTTCAGCCAAATTCAAAAGCAAGTCACTCTTTTATACATTTTATACATTTTATATACCTTCTAGGATCTAGTTTTAACTGTTACGTGTTTAAATATAACGAATGCATTGTTGGTGATGCCAGAAAGATATTCTGTAGGAAAACAAATAAATAAATATACTTAGGTAGAAAATAGTCTAAGGAATATTTATTTCTAACATTTTTACCAGACAATTACATTTTTATTCAAATGGTTTAGTGATACTTTTCGCAAAAAGCGTTGGGTTTAAATTCAAAATTGACAGCTGTCAAACTTCGGCACCACATCGGTTGATCTTTGGGATAATTTTCACGTCAAACTTCGGGAAAAGTATCACTGAATTTATAGTTACTGAATGTATATAACCAGTGTTTCTAAATGTTTTTTAGATGTTTAACCGAAAGCTCAAAAAATACTGAGCAATAATAATCAAAGATGGAGGTCACTTTTGTAAACCTTACCTTAACTTGGTTCATTTTTTTCTGGGATTAAGGCACAGTGTCCTGAGGTATCAGTACACGGCGCTGGAAAGCGGGACCTGTGGCCAGGACAGAAGTCCGCGCGAGAGAGCGGCGAGGGAACAGGCGCTGGTCGCCAGTCAGACGTGGGTTCAGCAGTCAGGAGGACGTTACGAGGTCATCGTTCATCTCGATGACATAGGATCGAGGACCAATAAGCACTGGTTCCTGCTCAAGGATGCCACTGTGAGTCATTTCTTATTTTAAAAGATATTTCTAATCGATTAAGAATTTTACAAGGGTTCACGAAAACCTCTGTAGTTAATCTCCTACCCAACCGATTTTGATAAAATTAAGCTCATTTGAAAGCCCAGAAAATTTCCTAAAACGCTGTTAAAACGAAGTTGAGCGCTTCGGAAGAAAGGTGCCATTTTCAAATCCGGGAAATCAATTAATAGGGCTGTAATTTCTTCTCAACCACCAGGTTCGAACTGATCGCTTAATGACCCTGCTTCCAATACCTCCCGATTGCGTTGCCTTAGAAGAGCTACCACCTTCTCAGTGTCTCAAGGGCGTCTTCATGGAGCTCCTCGGATCCCTGCAGCACCCCTACATCTACCCTGTCTTAGATTTAGGTTTTTTAAACTTCGAATCTCGCAATTTCGCCTGCCTCGTGACGCCCTTCAATCCCCGTGGCAGTCTCAAGGATCTCATCTACAAGGTAAAATCACGCGCACCCTCCCCCTTCAATCCATTTTGTCATCCAATGTTAACCCTTTTTGGTGATCCAACAGAGTCAGTGGAATGAGCCGTGGTGTAGGAAGTATACGAGAAAATCCACTTGTTTGCCAATATCTCAAGTACAACGATTGGGACGACAAATTCTGGAGGCGTTACTCTTCCTGCGAGAGAGAGGCTTCTCCTCCCACGGACATCTTCATAGCGGAAATGTTATTCTGCAGAATGGCGTGGCACGGTGAGTTTCAATAGTACCGACCACGCAAAACCCGCCCGAAAAGTGTTTTCCAGGGGATTAATTGAGGAATTTTCAATTCATACTCGAAGGACCAAGGGGACGGTATTATATGGTCAGAAGTGGAAGTGTTAGTAGAAATAAATTAAAATATTTTTTAAACAACAAGAAGCTTTCAGAACATTTTTAAGAGCTTTTGGATCAACTAATGGAGCTTTAAGAAATCGTTTTAAATTTTTTGAATAAGTATATGTAAAACTTAGAATTCATAACTTACTGAGCTTTTGAAAGTTTCGTTAAGCTTTCAAAAAAAGTCCTGAACTTTGAAGATAATATGAAAACTTGAATATTTTCTAAAATTAGTGTAGAACTTTTGCAAAAACTAAAAAGAAAATTAAAAATTGTAAAGCTTTCGGATAATTCGTTGAGCTTTAGCAATTTTCCAAAAGCTTCACAAAGCGTTAAGATTGTAAAGTAAGAATTCGCATTAAAATTAAGGAGATTTTTCGATCAGTGAGTTAACCATGATAAAAAGGAACTATAGGGGAGCTTTCAAGAGCTTTTGGATCAATTTGTGTAGCTTTAACAATAATTTTGAATTTTTTAAAAGAAGTGTTCGTAAAATTTACAAATATTTTGTTACTAAGGAACTTACTGAACTTCTGAAAGTTTTGTGGAGCTTTCAAAAAATCCTGAACTTTGAAGATATAAATAAATAAACTTAAATCAAAATTTTCTAAAATTACTGTGGAACTTTTGCAAAAATTAAAAAAAGCTTTTAAAATTGTACAGCTTTCGGATATTTTTTGAGCTTTATCAATTTTCTGAAAGCTTAACGAAACTTTAAGCTCTTAAGGTAAGAATTCCACTAAAATTAAGGTGATTTTTCGTTCAGTGAGTTATCCTTTAACCATGATAGAATAAAAGCTCTTAAAAGCTTCCCAAGTTCAGAAATTGTTGGGGAGCTTTCATACAAAATGAAGAATAGCTGTACACCTTTCTGACCTGAATATCTCCCTCTTGCAGAAACTTTTGCATGCAGTGTCGAATTTCATTACTTCAATTGGAGGGAAAATTCTGGGGGGTTGGGGGTTAACAAATTGCATGATTTTCCATGTGAAAGAGCGCCAAACTTTTGCAATCAAAGCTTGGGGTGGGGAAGCTTCCGGGGAAACCCAAAAATAGCTTTAGTTCTTTCGCTCTTTTAATTGCTTTCATCATTATGAATTGGATTTTCCACCCCGCAGATTGTCGGGCTTGGAGAACGGAATTCTCGGTCTCAATTCCAACATCAATGCGATTGTCTGGTCAAAGAGCAGGAGTGAACTTGAGAACATTGATGTGATCTGCTTTGGGCATCTCCTCTTTGAGATGTGCTGCGGATATGAACTGGCGATGCCTCAACCATCGCCTGGACACATCCAATTGGATCTGGAGCGATATCCTCAAGTAAAAAATGGGTTTTTTTTTAATTTTGAATTTATATTTTAAATTTATAAAATATTTTGTAACGTCTCCAGGTAGCTGATGTGCTTCAGTTGATCTTTGACTCTCCGGAGGGACGTTATCCCTCCGTTGAGGATCTGGTGATGCATGATCTGTTCCGGAACATCGATTTGAGGGAGTTGCGAGGCACCTGCGTGCCTTCCTTTAAGCACGGCCTCAGCAGCTCCACCATGAGCATCCTGCAGGCGGTTCAGAGGCGTCAGGGCAGCTTCTTCAGCGGATCCTACAGCGAAGGCAGCTCCCCTTGTACTCCTCCATCAACACCTCGACTGGGCAGGAAACTCGAGTGAGTTGTGGCTGAGAATTTCTTGCATGTTAACACTTAAAAACACTTTCTTCTCGCACGCAAAGTCACCAATTCTTGCATTCCAAGCAAGACTCTGACACCTTTTTCCGTTTCGCATGAGAACCTGACCAGGATTTGCATGATTCCTTGGTATTAATTGACTTTTTAGGAAGGAATTCAATTTAGGGATTTTTTCTGAAGTTCCTGGAATTTTTTTCCCAGGGACTCCGACACTCCCAGCTACTCCAGTCACTCTGAGGACGTCATGGAGGAGGTCACTGTGGCCGCCACGCATTTTGAGCCCATGCATTCCCCAGTTCACTTCTGTGAGAATGTCCAGGACGCCGAGGAGGGATGCTCCTCATCCCACATCCACCAGACACCCAATCAACTGACAACGAGCAGCGCCAAGAATAGCCAGAGTCGCCGGATGGAATACTCAATGCGAGGCATGAAACTGGACGTGAGTAATCCATCCCAGGACTCGGCGTTCGGCTCCATGACGGACGGAGACATCTCCATTGCGTCCTCCAGCTTCCGCCTCAACAGCTTCCAATCCGTCACGTCGCCCATCGACGAGGGCGTTGAGGATCTCACGGAGTCCAGGGAGGCCAGAGAGCCACCCCAGAAACATCCGCCCAGCAGCTTGGAGCCCCCATTGCTGCTGGTTAACGACCAGTGCTCCATCTACACTACGTCGCCCTATCGACGTGGCGATACGGTGGAGGTTTTCTCGCAAAAGTACCGCGTGTCGTCATTTGAGGATGTTCCCAGGACGTGCCAGGAGATGAAGAGGGATAAGTACACCTTCCGGTCATTTGAGGAGGAGAGACGCATTGATCTGGCCTTTGCGCCAATCACAAAGAGCGCCAGCACCACAAGTAAAAGTAAATGTAAGATTTTTTCAAGAGGGGTTTGCAAGGGTTCGGGAAAAAGTCTCTGGTTAAGGAAGATCTCAACCGATTTGGATGAAATTGAATTCATTTTAAAGATGAGAAAATTTCCTAGAAGGCCCTTGAATGATATTTGAGAGCTTATGAAAAGAAAGGTCTCTTTTAATGTTGGGAACTTTTCATTTTATAAAAGGGTGTTTGCAAGGGTTTGGGAAAACCTCTGTAGTTAAGGATGATCTTGACCGATTTTGATGAAAAGAAATGCAAAAGAAAGATTAGAAAATTTCCTAGAGGACCATTAAAAGGAAGTTGAGCGCTTCGGATAAGAAAGGGTGATTCCAAATCCGGGAAAAGTTTTCATACCAAGTTCAAAGACTTAGGAGATTATCTTAATCCCTAATGGTTTTTTAAAGCAATTTACTTTAGGGAATACTAAAACTTAACTCCAAAAATTTCTTTTTAGTATCCACCAGCAAAAGCTCCCTGGTTCGCAATGAGAAGTTCAAGCGACTCACCCACGCGGCTTTTTCAAGCCGAATGGCGGGAAGTCGCCATGTTTTGTGGAAGAACAGCATAATGGGACGCAAAGCTACCGTGAAATCCAACGAGTCCCTACTGGACACTTCCCCAACCCGCTCCCTGGACACCAAATCCGACTCCCTGGCGCCCTGGAATTCCTGGAAGTCTCGCTCTGAGCGTGCTCTCTTCTCCCTGGCTGACTTCAAACAGCCCGCTCTGGAGACCAGCTCCTGTCACACTGAGGACTTCACATCCGACGAGGAGGACACCTCGACGCGCGTGGTCAGCAGCGGGGACAGCTCAGACAAGCCAGAGAAGCCCGAGAAAAGCCTGGACTCTAGCGATGAGGTTGAGGCGGATGAGAGTGACTTCCTCTCATCCCCATCGCACGAGTACATGTGCAAGCTGATTGGGAGCGGTGGTGAGGAGACGCCACTACTCGAGGGCATGGAGATGTCCCCAATTTCGCCCAAGGAGTAAAAAAAATGTCTTTCCCCGGGCAAATGTGATAATGCGTGCTGTATATGACTCACTTTTTGACTCCCGAAACACTTTCCATGAAAGATTTTTAGCGAAAAGTCCTTAGAAATTCGGTATTTTTTAATTTTTTTTCTTTGATTTACTAACTTTTACAATTTGTTTTTAACTAAGGTAAAAATTATTAAAAATGTTTTAGGAATTTTTACCAGCTAGAATGACTTTCATATTTTGAAAAGTATGAAAAAATCATTTTTTTTTATCTATAGTCATTCTTAAAAATAGACAATATGATTTCTTAGTAAGTTCTTGTGATTATTTTTCTGGTTAAAAATAACTCACAAGACAGTCTTTTCAATCTTTTTGACCCTTGGCAGCTCTTCACGTGAACAAAAGAAAATAAATCTATACGTAGAAAGTCTATAAAAAATAGCGAAAAAAAATAAATAAAAAACTGATATCGATGTGATAAGAAATAGATTCAAGACACAATTTAGTGACAAAAGAAAATATTCCTTACCTTAAAAAGAGAAAGAAAACAATAAAAATGAGAAATCTTCAATCTGCACTTTACAATAATTAGCGAAATAATCTCTAACTACCTATTAATAGATAAAAATTTACTGTTAGTGATGGAAATTCAAAAGACAAAAAAATGCCAAATTCACATTAAAAAAAAATAAAAAGTATTATCGAAAAATCTATCATCACTCGAATTTTACATAAAAGAAAAGAATCAGAGAAATATCACATAAAACAATTCCTCCAGAGCTTAATCCAGCGTCAAATCATCGTGTATTTCTAAGAAAAACTATAAATAATAATAGAAAAAAACCGATAATTTTTTAAATCGTTGTTTTAGTGGATTTTTTAACTCCCCCGCAAGACTAATTTATTCTCGCAAGTCACTAAAAATGAAAAAAAAAACATTTTGATGCCGTCCCATTTTTGTCAAGTAATTGCTTTACATCTCACGATTAGCTTTTATTAGTGCTGAAACTGTGTACATTTAACGCCAGATAACATATTTCTTCTTTTCAAATTTGTATTCACGAATATTATTTTTATTACTAAATGAGAGACAAATCTTCAGTGTAATAAGAAATGGGATAAATATTAAATGAGGTCAAATAGAACCAAAAAAATCTATGTCTTTTCAATTTTTTCATCAATATTTTCTTCAAAATAAATTTTACAGGTGAGATTCCCTTTTACTGATCTTCATTTCTACAAATTTTTCAGTTTTGAAATATAATTTTTGAGCATTTAAACCTTGAAAGCTTCTTCTAAAGCTCCAAGAATAAAAAAAAAGCTCCTCTGAAAAAAAATTTGAAAAGCTCTAAGAATTTAAAAAAAAAAACAAGTTATAAATTTAGGGATAGTCATTTATTTTGAAATTCTGAAAATCTTTATCTTGAAATAAAATCTACATTTTTTAATCATTTTTCTTTTCTGCCTTTAAAATTAAATCTATAATTTATTTTTTTTTATTTTTATACATTTATACTGCATTATACAATCAATTAACAAAATAGCCTACTTGTGTGCGGATGTGAGCGACTTCATCCTGAACTCCGAGATGAGCGCCTGGATGCGTCCCATGAGTGGGATCGCATGCACCAGTGGCATCGTCTTCAGCTGAGCCGCCACGCTCTGGCCAAACACATCGAATTCATCCTGAGTCAAGGGATTGGCGGTCACTGAGGTCGTTGGCGATTCCGAATTCTCCGGGAGACTCGCATAGAGCGTCCCAGCTTCCACTTCCACATCCCCGCAACTCTCATCCCGGCTCTGCTCAATGTACTCTATGTATACCTCCTCCTGCTCCGACACTGTGTTCTCCTCGTACGGTAACTCTTCCATTTTCACGCCTTCAGGCACTTCATCCTCTTCGGAGACCTCAATCTCCTCCCTAGCCCGCTTCCTGGGGTATCTCGAGCGGATCCTCTTGAGTTCCATAGGCTTCCGCGGAGTGATGACTGGATCCAGGAACTCCATCTCGTAATACCATGACAAGGTGGGCTCCTGGTTCTCCACCTCATTCACCCGGTCGCGCATCTGCAAGTAAGTGGATCGCAGGGCGTGGATCTTCTTCTTGACTGCCTCCAGCGTGAGCTGGAACTCCTTGGCGAGCTGTCGCAGTGCCATGCACCGCATCCTGCAACGGACAATGTTAACCGTCATACTGGGGTATCTTACCGCCTCACGAGCTACTCACGCCTTGTCATTGTAGTCCGGGATGCCCACATTCCAGAGACACTCGTGCTTTCGATACTCCCGGATGAAGTCAAACGTCTGGGAGCGACTGAAGCGTCCCGGGTGCCGTTTGTCATCCTGCCCGTCGAGTTCACTGTCTCTTGAATATTTGTCGGATGCCATGAAAGTGCTCCTCGCAAGATTTTCAGCTTTTGGCGTCTTGCACGGGAATTCTCACCACCTTGCAAGCGCGTCCGGACACTTTCATGCCAACAGCGCCACAGGTGGTGAGAAACGGAGCGGTAAAACAAAGCATTTGAAATAAACGGACACTCGATTTCGATTTGCGATTCACGAAACGTAACCAGACAAAATTTTGTCTGAGCAATAGGTATTTCCTGGAAATTTGTATTGCAACTTCAGCTCAACTGCTTCCTAGCGTCCTTCAGTGATTGCGAGTAGGCCGTGCTTTCTGGAATTGAATGCAATGCCCTTTTTTTTGGTATCTGTAAAGACCCCAATGTTCTTTCCGGCTATGTAGGATCGAATAAGACTAGATGAGGGTATTAAGATCGCAAATATTCGGCGATCTCAATATAAAAGGAGCTGGCGGCAAGTGAAAAGACGTTTCCGATGTTCCACCACTCGAATCCTGCGACTGACTGAAGAAAACTGACAGCATAAAACCGCCACCAGAGGCGCTGAAGCACCTTAAGGAGTCCCCGTTGAATTCAAAATCAACGGAAAGAAGGCCAAAGAGGATTTTTTGCTGAATCTCCAAGAAAATGCCAAAAATTATCGTTTGTATACTTTTTATTGTGTTCGCCTTGACTGAATACTTAAAGAATGTCTCTCAAATAGCTTATTGAAGGATAACATGGAACAGGAATGATAAACACAGGGGCGGCCCTAAAATTAAAGATCTGCACAAAACTTATTACAGATGCGCGACTAATTTTACTTGTCATAATATTCTTTTTTTTTTTCTTTGTCTTCACCCCTTAAGTAGTGGATGTCGTTTTTAAATTATAATTATAGCAGTTTATCTCATCAACAGCCAAACATTATCAATATTTCATTTCTTAAATTTACAATTTTACACAAAAGCGCGAAAAAGGAAAAATGTTCGATCATTTCACAAATTCTTTCTCATCTTGATTTTATGATTAAACATTTAAAATTATGGTTTTTTCTTCTTCTTGGGAATATCTATAAACTTGAGATATTCTTTTGCTTTACTAACCTCCTCTCTCTCTCTCCTAAATAATAGTCAACAAACATAAGTTAATTCAACTGGAGACTCGATAGTCAGTTTTTTTTACATTTCACAAGGGACGCTGCCTTTTCTCGTCCCAAAAAAACAAGGACAGATAAAGAGAAAAGTTTTCTTCTTTTCTAACATAAAAAAAAACGTCCTTGGAGAGCGATTCAATCTTCTCATTTACCATCAGGATAATACTTCGATATTATTGTGTTTTTTTTTTCTTCAATCATCTAAACTAAATTCAACAGGAATTTAATAATTTGTTTACAATGTCAATTCTTGCAATTTTTTTACTATATAATTTCACTTGTATATTATTACTATTTGTCTGTAAATATATTGTTATTATTTTGTGGGTCCATCATCCATCTTTGTCCCCCCAATGATATAAGATTATTAAGCGCAATTTATACATTTCCTAAAAAAAAAAGAGAAAATGGAAGAATTTCTATAAAAAAAATCGAATATTTCGAAATTTCTAACCCACCTGACGTCACGAAAGGCCCAACATAGTTGCTGGGGAAGAGTCCTTGGATCCCATTCAACTCTCCACGCCACCATTCAGGCTCATCCCTTCCCACGACGCTAATGATGTCATCCTTCTCGAATGACAACTCGTCGTCATTTTGCGCCTTGTACGGATACAGAGCTATGACTTTGTCTGCAAAAAAGCAATACAAATCATCAATTTTCTTTCTATAAAAAAAAAATTTAAAACAATCCTAGATTGCGAACGTGGAATTCTTACAGATTATGCCAAGAAAATTGATCAGTTTTATTGCCCCGACACAAAAATGGCAATACTGGAATCCAAATGTTTCTCCGATTATCCGTCTGTTATTGATCTGGAGGCCAAACGGTTGCAGATAGAGACTTCGGGTCTATGGGGGACCCCCCCCCCCTAAAGTCAACCCTGGGATCAGGACCAGGCCCTTCATTTTTCAAAAAAGCCCCCCTATCCCCTATAAAAACATGTTTTTTTGGTATATCTCGAAAACGGCTCTAACTTTTTTTTTTCATTTTTACATAT
>CAKKOB020000944.1:3339-31382 GCA_918844115.2 Phlebotomus perniciosus | reverse complement strand
TTTTGCAAAATTCACTTTTATGCGGGCACAACAATTGCAAGCGACATTGCGGATGATCGCTCATGACTTCTTTTGTCACATAATCTCGTTAATTGCTCTCTTGGGTGGAAGGAGTGCACCAAGAGCTTGCAAATGTGCCAAAAGTGACCTTCCCCAGATAATTGCACAATATTCTAAGAGCTTGGAAAAACTCTCATATTCTTTTGTGGGAAAACATTGAAAATGAAATGAATGAGAGAGTCTGAGAATGAATTTCCACCACACGCGCCTCTAATCACTGCCGCGGCATTCTCAGTCGCACGTTTTGGGTGTGTGTTTGTGGAAATTGTCTTTTTTAACAGAAAACAATAAATGATAAGTTTATGTGCCCTATTCTGTGAGAGTGAGATGGCGAGAATGGGGGGAAAAGGAGCCGAGCTACCCGCATTCATGCTGCGAAAAGCTGTGCTGGGAAATCCATCGTCAGTATTTGCTGGTGATTTGTGACAAACAGAAGGTAGAATATCCTAAGAAGAACTTAGGATCTTGGACACTTGAACTTTGAGTGATTTGGAAGTGATTGTGGGTGGAAGAGTTAATATGAGTGTCTTTATCAGTGCCAGTGCGTTCATCTTCCTGGCACTCGTGTGTGACCTACATTCAGCTGTGGGTGAACCAACGCCCAAGCCACAGCTGGATCTGCCTCCCCTGCCGCCTAGCTCGAGCACTCCTGAGCCACCTCCTGATCAGCCAACAGTGCTGCCCAACAGCTACGCCGGGGAGCCTGAGGAGGAGGCGCGATCCTCAAGGGATTACGATGGGGATCGCAGTCAAAGATTTGGGCCTCCTTACGAGAATGATGACAATTACTATCGCGATCGCAGCAGATATAACGATCGGGTAAATTAACACGCAATCTTCACTATTGATGCTAATTGAAGGGCGATCTTCATTCATTCAAGACAGAATTTCCCATATTATTCATCCTAATGGAGAATGACCTGAGATGATCTCTCGGGGATTTTTTTTATTAATGATCGTGAGGTGTTTATTATTTATGAGCGATCACTGATCTCCTTGGGAAATTCTTGATTTAAAAAACCACTGATGGACAGTTTAATTAATTTTATTCATCACGCAAAATATAAAAATCTTTAAACGAGAAATTTAGTATTTCTTGATTAGATTTTTAAATTTCTCTTAAAATTTTTAAAAATCTTTCAATTTAACAATCTTTATTTTAAACTTTTCAAGCCCTACAATTACGACGATCGAGTGAAGTACAACAACGATGACGATCGATACTACAGGGATCGGAATCAAAATGATGGGTATCCAGGATCAGGACCCTACAACAATGACGATGATCGTTATTATGCCAACAGGGGACGAAATCCAGGTTCCACGAATCCCTACAGTAACGACGATGATCGCTACTATAAATCGAATCCCTATGACGATCGCTACAGGGATGATCGCTACAGGGATGATCGTTACAGGGACGATCGCTACAGAGATGATCGGTATCGCGATGATCGTTATCGGGATGATCGGTATAGGTATGATGATCAGGATCGCAGGTATCAGCAGCAAAACGATAGGATCGCCAGATATTTGGAGGAGGTGGACCAGAAGAGCTCCGAAGAGTGCTTCCTCAACGTCGCGGCTCAGTGGAACTTCGAGACGAACGTGAATGAGGCGTCGCAACTGGAAGCAGTAAGTATGATTGTCGCACGTATGACATTGACATGAAAAAATTGCAAATTGAGAGAGTTCATTGTTTGTACTCTGCGCGGAACACTGTGGGAAGTGATCCATTGTGTGTCTGCGTGCAAGAATAGACAATGATAGTTAAATTTCTATGCGTCTCTTTTGCTGCGCATTTTGCTGCAACATAGCTGACCGCCCAGCAGAGATACTCGGAGTTCCAGCGCGCCATATGGGACAGGATGAAGTTTGTGGACAGGAGCACCATTTTTGATGATAGGCTCGCTCGTCAGGTGAATCTGATGAGCATTATTGGAGCCAGTGCTCTGCCTCCGGATCAACTGGACAGATACAATAGGCTGATAAATGATATGCTGGTGATCTATAATGGGGCATCCATTTGTGCTTATGAGCAGCCATTCCTCTGTGGATTACGCCTCCAGCCTGAACTGAAGGATATCATGGCCAAGAGTAGGGATTGGGATGAATTGACGTGGATATGGATTGAGTGGAGAAGGAAGTCAGGGAGGATCATGAGAGAGCTTTTTGAGCAACTTGTGGATCTCACAAATGAAGCTGCAAGATACAACAGTGAGACCGAATCTTTGACAACTCTTGCATTTTTTTCTCAACTATTTTTGTTTTACAGATTTCACGAATGCTGAGGAATACTGGAGTTTTCCCTTCGAATCTCTGTCATTCCGGGATGAAATGGAGCAGGTGTGGAATGAAGTTCTGCCCTTATACGAAATGATTCACACATACACGAGGAGGAAGCTAAGAGAATTCTACGGACCGGATAAAATCAATAGAAATGCTCCGATTCCTGATCATATCCTGGGAAACATGTACGGTCAGAGTTGGGCGAACATCCTGGACATAATCATTCCTTATCCAGGAAGGAGTTTCCTAGAAGTCACTCCCGCCATGAATGCGCAAGGATACACGCCTTTAGTCATGTTCCAACTGGCTGAAGAGTTCTTCGTGTCGTTAAACATGACGCCACTTCCGCCACAGTTTTGGATTAATTCTCTGCTCGAGGAACCTCCGGATAGGCCGGTTCTGTGTCAGCCATCAGCTTGGGATTTCTGTAATGGACAGGATTACAGGATAAAGATGTGCACAACTGTGACTCACAAAGACTTGATAACGGCTCACCACGAGATGGCGCACATTCAATATTTCTACAACTACAGGAATATGCCAAAAGTGTTCCGCGATGGAGCTAATCCAGGTAAAAGAACTTTTAATTTAAAAATGCTTTAAGAAATTTGCTCAAAAAGTCTATTTAAACTAAAATTAAAACTCTAGGCAATTTTAAAATGAAAGAAACTGGCAGAAACTTTTCTGAAAAAGATACTTTCCTGAAATATATCCTGAAGAAACTTTCATGATATTTTAACGAACTTTACGAATTCTGAGAGCTTTTGAGTCAACTTGTGAGCTTTAACAATGCATTTAGAGCTTCGTATTAGTAGGTAATAGAAAATAAAATTAAAGAGAAAGCTGTTAAACAATTTATATTTCTTTTTGAAGCTTTTAAAGCTTCTTTTCAAAGCTCTCCAAACTTCCGAAGTATTATACATAACGATAAGAGAACTTTCTTAAAAATTTCAAAGTGCTTGAAGTAAGTTTACGCCTCTTTGACCCTAATATTTCCTCCTTGGCACAAAAGCTATAACAATCACTTCGGTAAACAATTAAATAAAGCTCCAAAACATTAGCCACAGTTTATTAGTTTTTCTTAATTCCAATATTTATATCTTTCTTGATCAATTTTTTATTCAAATTACTAGCACTTTCTTTAAGTGATACACCTTTAAATTTCCTAATGAGTCGTTGAATACTTGATATTTATATTCCAAAAAGCATTTAATTTGAGTGCATTTTCTTAGCTATTGAATAAGCTAATACTCACGCTTATGGCTTGTTTGTCTGATATTTCTTATCTTTCTCTCTCAATCACCAAATTATTATTATTCAATTTACCACGGAAATGGCTAAGGCATGTTTCCATTGCGCAATGCAGTAATTTTCAACATATACTCCACTTAAACTGGTGTGTAACACTTTTTTTACTGAACCAATTTTTGGGTACACAAAAAAACAGAACACAACACTTTAAAAAGACACTTTTGAAAAATTAAACAAGATCTATACATTTCCTTTCACACCTCCAAAATAAAAGATCATCTCAGAGAGGATCAACTGATCGATAATTTGGCTCAATGTGGAAGTGGGTTTTGGCACCAATTAGCGTTCCGTTGCCGTTCGCTGCACTTCCCATCTAATGCAAAAGAGTGAAAGTGGTTTTTGCGTCTCTTTGAAGGTTTCCATGAGGCAGTGGGAGATGCAATCGGACTGTCTGTGTCCACGCCGCGTCACCTGCAAACTCTGGGTCTCGTGCACAAATCCGTCGATGACACGGCGCATGATATCAACTTCCTCTTTGCCCTGGCCATGGACAAGGTGGTCTTCCTGCCCTTCGCCTTGGCCCTCGAGGCGTGGCGCTTGGACATTTTCAGCAAGAAAATCAATAAGGAGCAGTACAACTGCCACTGGTGGCTCCTCAGGGAGAGATATGGAGGCATCAAACCACCCGTTCTGCGATCTGAGCTGGACTTTGATCCTGGATCGAAGTACCACGTTCCCGCCAATATCCCTTATTCACGGTGAGTGATCTTTTTTTCTCATCTTTTCAATGCTTCGGTCAAGGTATTCTCCTCTCTGACCAGCAATTTTTTTGCAAAACACCTTGTGCAATATCTCAAGATCTCTTGAGGTGAGGAAACAAGAGTTTATGATGAACAATTCCATACAAATCCGTTACGTGAAACCTTTGAGGTGCAATCGTAAGACGGAAATTAGCTGGATCGGTGTTTTTTTTAAGTTGCTTTGGCGCAATTAAAGATGAAATAATTATGAAAGTGATTCACGAAAAATCGTGGGGATTATTAATTGGTTTGTAAGGTTTAAAATTGTTTTTTTTTCAGTGCTTTTTATTAATATTGATCGTTAAATTATTCCATGTAAAATTGTGTGAATAAAAAGCCACTCAGTTGGAAATAACAGTATGCAAATGCACACTGAAGAGCAAAAGTCAATGCACAAATTCTAGAGGGTTAACACTAATCAATTTGAAGCTACAGATTAGATATATTTACATTTTTAAGTAAAATAAGAAATTAGCCAAAATTTAAAAATTTTTCTTATAAAATTTTCTGAAAGTTTTCTTTTAAAAAAGAATACGTTTTCTATTAAATTTTAGGAAACTTTTCTGATTTGGTACTTCGAGTTCTTCCAATTATAAGAATTTGAAAAAGTACTTCTATCAATTATTTTGAATTTTTCAAAAAACAGGGATGTTTTAGGGATGTTATTCCGTTAAATTTATGTCAATAATCTTGAAAATTTATCGAACTTTCTATAAAAATTAGGTCAAGTAATACTAAAATGGCTAAAATCATTTGGTTTACTTTCCTATGAATTACTACTCTTGTCTCGTGAAACGAGATTTCTATCCATAAAAACGACAAATTCATTATAAATCAACAATCCAGTTAACTTCCATATACTTTTGCGCTCAACTGTAATCTCTCTTTTGATATTCTTTCACTTTTGTGGAGTGATCGAGAGCTATTGAGTGATCTTTGCAACTCTCACACTCTATTCTCATGATTGTTATGCAAGAATTCTTCTGTGTATACCTTCGTGAATTGCTATTGTAGTGAAAGAAATGAGGGGGACGACACCCAGTTTCAACAGCTAATTGCATGATGATTGCACAATAAATTGCTGCAATTGCGATCATCGACTGAACATGAACTTTGCGTCTTTTACCTAGTGTGTGTGTCTCTTAAATATGCGATTACGTGAAATTTTAGAAACTCTTGCCCATTCGGACGCGAGATCACATGCAACGAGGAAGTGTGGCTGCACTTTTGCCGGTGCAGACGCTGCCGTTACGAAACGGACAATCTTACTATATATTTTTTATTATTTATATTTCGAGATAGAGAGAAAGAGAGATTTGCGGATACTAATCTGAATTTAATCACCTGGCGGTTTAGACACACAATAGGAGAAGGTGAAAAGAAAAGTCCATAAATTGTACTCAATTACCACAGCATCTTAAAAGAGCATTATAAGAAAAACTACCGGCAGGTTTTTGGTATTTTCAGCGTCTTGTTTTATTACAAAAAACAAAATACTATTTTTATATAATTAACTATTACACAAAAAAACACTTTTACAAAATATTTTACAAAAAAGAGGACTTGTTTCGTTCGCTTTTGCAGCACAGTCGATGGTATATGCGAAAAATTCGAATGAACAAAAGATGGTTTTGATGATCTTTAAATAGGTACTGAGTTGGGGGAGGTGATCGCTAGATAAGAAGATAGGGGGGAGCGAGGAGAGAAGACAAGTTGATAAAATCACATTTCACAGCCCTTTCTTAGTGGTGGTGGTGTGACCCGAAGTCGTGATGCTCGTGCTCATATCCACCGGACAGGCCCTCAAAGTCGTGATCGCCGCCAAATGACTCTTCACTGTGTCCACCGTGATCCAGGTTGTGGTCCGACAAGTGGGAGGACAGTTCGTGGCCGCCATCCTCGTGATGGTGGTGGTGTTCCTCATGATGCACGGGTACATGAACCTTCACGGGGTAGTGCACGTGCTTCTCCACATGCACGGGCACGTGCTTCTCAAGATGCACGGGCACAGGGCGGTCTACGGGCACATGCACGGGGTAGGGGACGTGCTTCTCAACTGGGTAGGGCACGTGCTTCTCCACTGGGTAGGGATGTGGCACGGGCACTTTCACGTGCACGGGCACGGGCTTCTCCACATGAACGGGAACAGGGCGATCGTAGGGCACGTGCACGGGATATGGGACCTTCTTGACAACTGGATAAGGCACGGGCTTCTCAACATGGACGGGCACGGGCTTGGGCACATGCACGGGCACTGGACGATCAACGTGCACCTTCACGGGCACGTGCACGATCTTCTCAACGGGGTAGGGCTTGGGCACGTGCACGGGCACCTTCACGGGGTAGGGCACCTTCTTCTCAACTGGATAGGGGGCTGGCACGGGCACCTTCACGGGCACATGGACAGTTTTCTCCACTGGATAAGGCTTTGGCACGAAGACCTTCACCGGCACTGGGCGATCGACATGCACATGAACGGGATAGGGGACCTTCTTCTCAACTGGGTAGGGCTGGGGCACCTTGTACGGCACCTTAACGATCTCCTTGACGGGATAGTGGACCACCTTCTCCACGGGGTAGGGATGGGGAACAGGAACCTTCACTGGCACTGGCACATGCTTCTCCACTGGTACATGGACGTGCTTGGTGACGGGATATGGAACTGGCACCTTCTTCACCACAGTCACGGTTTTCTCGTGATGGTGGTGTGAGTCGTGACCGCCGAAATCGTGGCCACCGAAATCATGACCGCCGAAATCGTGACCACCGAAGTCATGGCCTCCAAAATCTCCACCATCGCTGAAATCGTGGGATCCATAGCCGGACCCGAAGCCGTGCAGACCGCGCTTGTCCTGCTTCTTAGCGGCCTCTGGCTTGCTGTCCGCCTCCGTCACCTTCTTGGTGTCCTCGGCGAGCGCCAAGAGGACCAGGGCACAGAGATACGCGATACCCTGCAATATAGAACGAAAGACTTCAATGACACAAAACGACGAACCCGCACTTCACACAATATATCACTTCGAGAGAAAAAAAAATCACTTGCACAAATTCAAAATCACCCAGGGAAACTCACCAATAGTCTCATGGTAGGAAGATTAATCCGTTTTGTGTGCCGTGTGTGAAACCAGCAAGTTCACTGATGGTGCTACAGTGGATGTCTTCGACTTTTATACGACGGTGGGCGATCCATGAGTGCCTCTGTTCCACTCCATGCAACACACACCACTTTCCCCAATTCTCTCACCATCGCACAAATTTCGCGAAATATTAGACTGATCCACATCAATCATTCTCCCACCTCTCCAATTTTCTTCTCTCAAATCTATATACAGAAATATAAATTGTTCGTATTGTCCCTTAAGGGATATTATTTTTAGAGATTGACTATCTTATTGTCCTTCAGGGAAATCGTGGCGAAGAAATCATTGCACAACGTCTCTTGTCTTTAACACAGAAATTAATAAGATTAGTGTAAGAAATTCCTCTTGAAGACTAGGAATTATCTCGAAGAGTTCTTTAGGGACTTCTTTAATGATCTTCTTTTCATAGCAAAAGTAATTTAGCTAAAAAAAACTCCTACTTACTCATTTTTAAAAATTATACAAATTTGACTGTTTATACAAACAGTCAATTTATACAAAATTAGTAATTATTATTTCAATTATATATTAGCTGTGTTTTTTTCTATAAATTTTGAAAGGAAAGAATGGAGATTTTAAGATTTTGATCTAGAAGCGTGTTAGTTATCCCAATTATTTTCCTTATATTGCCAAGTTGGCATTTCAACCAGAGTGTTTAATTTAAATTGAAAGTTCATATCTAGAGCAATTCTTTTACTTCTGCTAAAATTCCCCTTAAATCTCATTAACAATTTAATTGTGTCCGATGGCATGAAGACAGCAAATTTTTTCTTGTGTTTCTCGGTGTGTGAAATGTGCAAAAAAAAAATAGCGGAAATAGACGCCACAGGTTCATCGTGTTCATCGTGAGATGATTCACTGTCTAACTCTATAATGGCAACTTTATATTAACAAATTCCCATTAGGCATGATTAAATTGTTTAAACACAATTGATGCTCATCATTTCCATAACTGTGGCGATTAATAGCGAGCATTTTTTTCTCCTTATCAATTGTCTGTGGGAAATTGTTGGGTTTGCATGTGTTGATGTGGTTAGAAGAATAAACTCCACCACCAGGTGGGAGAGAAATTGATGGTGTGAGAGACATCAAACTGGCAAGTGAAAGAAAAATTATGTACATTGCAAGAAAAGTGTGTAAGACCTTTTTCACCGTTGATGTTCTTTTGCGCTGTTTTTATTTTACTTTATACTTTATATAACGGCAAAAATCAAAACACTAAGGCTTTGATGCGAAAAGAGGCTTTTCCTGAATTGGGAAATTCCATGATGGTACACAATTTTTGTGCCATTCAATACAACACAGCAATTGCTATTATTTTCCATCATGTTGCAGTCACTTTAACTTCATTAAAGCTCCACATTAGACTTTTATTGTTGCCGCGCTTGTGCTTTTCTTAATTATTAAATATCTTTTTACGTAATCCTCGTCAAATGCAATAAAATTTCATACTTTATCTATCCAATATGCTTCGGCTTTTGCAAGATTGTGCCTCTTCATGGTGGCATAAGTGCAATTGCTATGCCACTACATGCTATTTGTGGGGCTTAGGCGTGAAGAAAGATCGCACAATTGTGATTAAGCCATATGATAAGAGGTGGACAGAAAAATTTCAATGACATTTGATGAAAACACCCTGATTAATTGTGTTGGTAATTTTGTTGAAAGAATTTCTATGTGGAAGCGATCGAATTACGGCAAGAGAGAGAGAAAGGCACATTTGCTACACTGTGAAAAAATGTTTCATAAAAAATCATACACTTAAAAGTAGGTATAATATCCAATGAAGAGGCTTCAATGGATTTCCATTGGTTCCATGGGAATTTTTATATTGGAAATCCATATGAAAATCAATGGAACTTCCACAGTTTTCCCAATTTTTTTTTCAATTGAAGAGAATTTAAATTTTATGACTTTCAAAATATCCTTTTATTCATATAATGAAGAGTTTCCATCCTCTTTCATACATCTAATGGTATTACCTTTTCACAAATGTTTTTTTCTCTTTAACAATTGCTATAATATTACCAATGGAAGTCTCTCTCAAGGCACGCCCCGAGCAAAAAAAGAAACGTTTAAGGGACAGGTAAAAAGTTGAAACAATTTTTTTCGTTATTGGACTTTTAAATGGTAAACAACAACAGCAATAATGTAATTTAGGAGTTTCATTTATGGTGATGCAATACAATTTTTTTTCCTAATCCCCTTTCGTCTCAGTTGAATAACGAAATTATGTTTCTCTTAATAGGCTTTCAAGATGAGTGAATTTATAATTCGGATCATATTTTTGTCGATCATCGCCTTTGGCAACAGAAAAAAAGCGCGCGCGATCGTGCGAATTGATGTGGAGGCGCCGGGTAAAAGCTCGCCTCAATCACCGATGAATGTGCGTAAGAGCATTATATATCCTCTTCTCTGCATAGGTGCCCTTTAGTATGATCGCGTAAAAAGAGGTGCAAAAGCAATTGACGCGTGGCAAAAACAGCACCGGAAAAAAGTCTGTAATAACCTCGGTGTTTCTCTTTCGTTGATTATGCATTGATGTAGGCCGATGGACTAATATTTAATAAATTAATCTCATTTTCTTAAATTTCATCAAAAGCGCTTTCTCTAAAGTCAAGCGAGCTTTTTATTCGTATAGAGGCGTTTGTAGAAAAAATGTGCATCATAATGGTGTTATGTCGAATCTGAGATAACATCAAAAACAAGAAATGGTGACAGCTTTATGACAATTCACGTGGGGCCAGACAAAAATGGGCTGTAAATTATTTCAAAAGACCACCAATTATGGAAGAATTTCAACCAAGAAACGGAAGTAGCGTATATATTTTTTTGCCATTAAATATTCCAAACTGGAAGAGAGCTGCGCCTAATTATATAATTCTCGGCTATTCCACGTGATTATTCATCAAAATGGAAAAAAATAAATCCGCACAAGAAGTGAGTTTTTATCGCATTTACACTTTTGTATAGTGATATTGGAAATGCGATGATGAACAACTTAAGAATCATACAACCAATCGAATTCAGTGAAATTATAAATTTGTAATAAATTTTGTACAAAGTCGTGTATGTGTACATATTTAACAGACCATGTCGGCTATTAATTGTTCATGAGATATTTCATTATATACAAAAGCCTCTTTCATGCCGTCCCCTTCGAACTGTTGTTTAAAATCTAATTTCCAATTAGATTCGGATTTGACGCTTTCCAATTTTCAAATATTTGAATTTTGACACACGAAGACGACCGAAGGTGTAAATAGCATTTGACAGATCTCAAATTGTGTCACAAATCAAATCTAACGTATTTCTAACTGAATCTTGAGTAACTTTTTTATGCAATTTCCCCTGGAAACCCCTTCTGAAAGGTGATAAAGCGAGTGATTCAATGGGTTTTGATGGCAATGCGGCAATAAAAAATAAACTGCGTGTATGAGGATTTTTTTACGGAATTTCTGTTACCCTCAACGCACTCCAGTTGCGCAGACACACATTTTTTTCTTATTTACAATTGTCCAGTGGCATGTAAAAAGAAAGAGGCGCGCAAACAAAAGAAGGTAAATGGGGAAGGTGGTTATGTACACCTGACGAGGTGTTAAACACTGCTTTTCCGCCAATGGAGGGCAACGCATAAGGTGACAAATATTTAATTTAGATCAAACGTATCGTTTGGCGCCATGAAATCATGCAATATTAGCGATAAAGATCTCATTTTTTTTTCTCGCCTCCAGCTCATTTACATCACACGCCTCATCGCGACTTTTGCTTTCTTTTGGCACCGAAAGTGCCCCATAAATTGCATTATACATTGTTGAGAGTGAAATATGCATTCCAAAAGCTCTATGATGCAAGTCAATTGGCAATAAAAGTCACATCATTTCTCCCCAACAGTGAGTGAAAGAGTGGAAAATGTTCTGCAGCTGCATTTTGTACACCAGCTCTTCAAAATTGATATTTTTCACATAAGATGCAGCGCAAAGTGCAATAATAGCCATTTTTCACTCTCCCAGGCTAATATCAATTAATTAGCATTTTATATGGCAAGTGAAAGATCCACTGTTGTGCAATTTATGTCCATTCACTTGACATGGGCGGGAAATGCTTCTGCAGAAAAGGAGTTTCCACCCCGTTGAGGAAGTGCTCGTAATTTCCATTTCCTCCCCGTGCCACTTTTTTTCGGTTAAACTTGAAAAATGGAGAGAAATCTAACAAGATATAGATTCAGTGAGAGATCAGATAAATCGTAAAACGTGCTATCAGAGTTGATGAGTCCAGAGGAAAAGTTTTCATAGATAAGAATTAGATCATTAAATTTTCATATAAAAATTTGCTCAGTTTGCATACAAAACTTTAACAAATTTTCATACAAAACGTTGACAAATTTTCATACAAAACTTTGACAAATTTTCATACAGAAATTTGCTCAGTTTTCATACAAAACTTTGCTCAGTTTGCATACAAAACATTAACAAATTTTCATACAAAACTTGAACAAATTTTCATACAAAACTTTGACAAATTTTCATACAAAACTTTGCTCAGTTTGCATACAAAACTTTGACAAATTTTCATACAAAACTTTGTTTAGTTTTCATACAAAACTTTGACAAATTTTAACAAACATTAAAAATATTTGTTAAAAGCTTTTAAGAATATTTTAAAGCTTTATGAGAAAATCTTAGTGTTAAACAGTAAAGTAATTATAAAGGCAGTTTCGTCTAGTGAGTTATTATGAAATGAAAGCTCTTCGTTCGAAGCTTCCAAAGTACAGGAATTCTATGGGGAGCTTTCATACATTATGTAGAAGTTCTGCAAGAGGTGTACGAGTACACTTTCTTTACCCTAATTTTCACCCCTTGTTCAAAATGCTTTCAAAAACGAAGATTATTTCGATTTTGTGCATCGTTCAAGCTTCGATTCTAAAGCAATTTTAAACTAAATTTGACCAATTACTTTTTTTTAACATTTTCAACTTTTAAATCCCAAAAGTTCAACTTTTGATCGTTAATCTATTTCTCAGTTGACTAATCAACTCTGACAATGTTTTATTGTGTCTTGCATAATGTTAACATGAGCATAGCGGTTGAAAAGCGAAAAAGTGAAACGACGCGAAGAAGTCGATGGACATTGCTCGGCAAGAACTTAATTGAGAGGAAAACTCCAAATTGGAGGCAAGGTCGAAATCTCAATGATTTATTGTCGATTGTATAACGTACATAAAGTCGAGAGGAGTCGGATTAGGAAATGACATATGTTAAATTTGAACCATTAAAAATTTTCTTCTTTTCACAACACCTTCCGATAAGGTCACTGACCAAGATGAAATTGTTTTTGCTTTATTTTTCGGCTTTCGGTTTAAGCTCTCGCGATGGAGATGCAGATACCGTGAAAATTGATAATTTTAATCACTACCTAAATCTTTGGGAGATTTTTTGAAGGACTTTCCTAAATTGTAATTGGGGTAATGTTTGTTCTAACAGTTGGGCAATTAGCAAAGTAATAGATTGTAAATCTCGTAACGCTAAATTAGCCATTTTTTCCGGCACCCAGTGTCTTTAAGGAATTAGTCCAAAATGTTGCATAATATGCTCTCGCGAGAGTTTCTCGACTTCTGTGCATGTTATTGAGCACTATTATTATTTTATGGCGCACAGTAGAAATGTTGATGGATGATGACAACCGTAATATTTGCTTTTAAGTCCATTCTTGGTGAGAATTATTGAATAATCACCGACAAAGACACATTCACGGGGTGAATTTGGGGCAAGTGATGCATGTAAAGCGACGATCACCAGATTTTATGATGGTAGAATTACTCTTTTACGCAACATCCAATTTTTTTTCATGTTCATTCTATGTAAGAGAGATGTTACAGGTGCCCAAATTAACCATCGCGTCTCACATCCTCTCCAATTAAGCTACTTTTTACTCTCATTTTCACTCAATCACATTTTCTCAGATAATTAGTGATGCTTGATTGGAAAAAAGAGCTGAGATATCAAGATTTGATCCCAAGGAGCTCAATTTGGGATTTTGTATTGCAAAATAATCACAAGAAATTGTGACGATAAATCGTGAGGTTCGTTTACTTGCTTGTTTACGAGATGGAGAAAAAAGTGCTACAGAAAATTTATTGTGATTGTTTATTTTTAAAAAACCTAACGAACATTATGAAGTCAACCTTGTCTCTCGTGGAGCTTTTTATCCCCCTCTTACTTTTTAGCTGGGATTCCCATATCCCAGCTTATTTCTCTCTCTCTTGTGATTTTTTTCTCTGGTGAAAAAAAAAACCACCTAAAATGAGTAGATTTTGTGCTTTTTGTTGCGACTTCGTGGGAATATCTCGGCATTTTCTCAGGTGTTGGCGAAGTTTGGATAAAAAATAACGCCGATAAGTAGAGGAATTTATTCTTTGTCGGTAGTTTTAAAATTAGTTGGAAAAAAAGTCTTTTGAAAAGTAACTGTAGAGGGAAAATTCAGAAGTTATTTGCGAAAAACTCCAAATATTTTGCCAAGATTTCTTCCTCCAAAACAGAAGATTTCACAAGTTTGAAGGTGTCCATAAAATCAATTCTGTGGCAATCAAATAACTTCTTCCAATTGTCTTTCCACCTGCGGCTGAGACTGAGATAGTAAAAGATGTCTTGGCGAGAGATGCCTCAATTAACCTATTGATTTCCCATTGAATGTGGATGCTCGCGAGAACCTTGTAATTGATTTTCGCAATTTTCTGACCGACTCTTTGGGCATTAGGATGGTCTCTTTTCAGGCTGGCTTTTTGATGGGAAAATTGCAAATCAAAGTCATATTGCAAGGGAATAACAATTGCAATAGCTAAATTCATGTGTTTCTTCACCTGGGATGAAAACACTTTAATGACCACTGTCGTTGCCATTGCAACTCTGGCTGAGCTTCAAAATTCATATATATACATAATGAATTATGGTAAATTATGCAGGTGGATGCGATGATGCAAAAAGCGACTTTTCAACATGTCCAATTGGATTTGTGCCAGAGCTTTTCACTTCTCATACCAACAGAGCTTTTACGATCCCCCAGGCGTGAAACAATCAATAACGACCATCCATATTATTTCTCTTCATACATGTAGTGGGTTAAGATTTCCAAAAGAGATGAGATTTTTATGGGAATCCCATTAAAGTGCAACTTATTGTGTGATTTTTAGCCACTTCTCTTCCACATTACACACGCTTGTGCTGTAAAACTTAATAATGTTAAATATTGTAACATCTTATGACAAGCTTAAAAGACAACAAGTCATTTTATTATACCTCCACTTCATTATAGCTTAACGCAAGAAAAAAATAGATTTGGACATATATATGCTGCAACTGTTAATAGGTAAACGTCTCTCTTTGGCATACATTTTGCTTGATAATTCTATCGATGGGTTAATGCAGTTTAAGATTTTGATAAATTTTGAATTTTAAAAAATAGCTCTGAATTCGTTCGAAAATATGGGAATTCCATTTATACAAACTTTCCTGAAATTGGCAGAATCTCCTTAAATATCTATCTAAAATCAGGGCTTCTTAAGTTCTCAATTCAATTTTAAAATCTTTTATGTAGTTTTAATTTTACTAAAGAATCTGTATTCTTTATTATTCTAATTGTAATTTCGTCACTAATTCGTAAAAGTAAATGTAAACCATAATGTTTTAAGATAATCAAAGCACTGTTTTTTTTTTAAATTTTTAAATCATATTTTTACTTAATCTTTCATAATTTGAAAGCACCTTATTGTGAACTGTTCATTTAAGTGAATTTTTCGAAAAATTTTTAATCTTTAGTATATCTAACTTTATTAAATTTGAAGCTTTTACTAAAATAACTTAGGTAGCACTAAAGTTCTTATGTTTCACAGACGTAAATTTTCAACTTAATCTAACCATTTGAATCTTAACGGTGAGGTTTTTTTTACAAGCACTTGCAATCACCCCAAACAGTCAATGTTAAAACAGAGAGTAAGTTACATATATACATACCTTTGTCATTCACCCCTTGATATGCATTCTTTAACAACCCAGGAGGTGCGAGGAAGAAAGTGCAAAAATGCCACATTCCTCTTGAATGTGTAATAATATGGATAGGTAATATGATCAGAGATCAGTGGAAATTAAATTCCAAACTCAAAGCTCTCCGATAAATTGAATCGATGGAAGTCCAGTATTGACAAATCGGTAGCGAAACTGCTCATTGCACCACTTCCTCTCCTTATAAATTGTATATTAGGATCGCTAGTGAGACGAATACACCTGACTTAACCAAAGGCGATCATAAGCCGAATGATCCACTTTTGAGGTGATTGCTAATTGCATTCGATCTTGAGACGAGGAAATCTCACGAGTTATGCGAAAGACTTTCGCAATATACACGGTGTCTGAAATGGGATGTGAACTAGAATTTTGCAACAATATACCGGCTGTTGTATTTTAATGAGGTTGCCGCAGCAAAGGACGTGAATGGGAACCACAGATCACGAGATGTTTGTTTTCATTCTTCAACTTTTATTTTTTTCATATACATCTCTTTTTTATACACAAATTAATGGTAATAAAAAACACTATATAGGTACACAAATATATAAATTATACACGAGAGATACGGAAGGGATTCGAGGGGGATATAGGGGTTGAGTATGTCCAAAAAGGCTAGAGGAGAGGAATTCTTTTTTTTTTGAAGGAGTGTAGAGAGGATGAAAGAAAACTTCTTGGTGGGGGATGTTAATTTGAGCGGAAGGCATCTTTCTCACGTCTCTGGCAATTTTGGGGGGTTGATTTTGGTAACCTTAATGGTGGTAGGAGTACTCGCCGCCGAGGCCGCTGAAGCTGGTGTAGCTGCCATCGTGCAGGTCGTGGTGGTGAAGATCATGGTGATCGTGGTGGACATCGTGCACATGGTGGACGTCCGTGTGCACATGCACGGGCACCTTCACGGGCACAGGTACGTGTTTCTCGTGCACGACGGGCACATGCTTCTCATGGTAGACAGGGACTGGGCGGTCGACGGGCACTTTCACGTGCACGGGGTAGGGCTTCTCCACCAGATAGGGCACGTGCTTCTCAACAGGGTAGGGTTGTGGCACTGGCACCTTCACGGGCACTGGCACGTGCTTCTCGTGCACCACCGGCACGGGGCGGTCCACGGGCACATGCACTGGGTATGGGGCGGGTTTCTCCACTACGTACGGCACTGGCTTCTCAACGTGCACGGGATAGGGTTGGGGCACGTGAACGGGGTAGGGACGATCAACGGGCACCTTCACGGGCACAGCAACCTTCCTCTCAACTGGGTATGGGGCTGGGACTGGCACCTCCACCTTCACGGGGTAGGGCACGTGCTTCACGACCTCGTAGGGCTGAGGAACGGGAACCTTCACGGGCACATGCACGTGCTTCTCCACGGGGTAGGGCTGGGGCACAAGCACCTTGACGGGGTAGGGACGATCGACGGGCACATGAACTGGGTAGGGCACCTTCTTCTCCACGGGGTAGGGCTGGGGCACGTGCACGGGCACCTTCACGTACTCCTTAACGTGCACAGGGACATGTCGCACCACTTCGTAGGGCTGAGGAACGGGCACTTTCACGGGCACTGGCACGTGCTTTTCATGCACAACTGGGACGTGCTTCACAACTTCATGTGGCACTGGGACACCCTTGAGGAGTGTTACGGTCTTGGTAACATCTGGAAAATTAACATGATTTGTTTTAGAGGAAGGCCCATATTCTTTCATTGAGTTCAAATTAAGAGAACTTATATGGATCAGATTTACTGTTGGAAACATTTCCACTGAAGTATATCAGATAGGAAAAACAACCCTTATATTATCAGGATTCCAACTCCTGGTATCCCTTCAAAACTACGGATTTACCTGTGTGTCCTCCCAGGAGGAATCCATGGCCGTATCCGTGTCCACCGTATCCACCGTATCCGTGACCACCGTATCCGTGTCCACTGTGATCGAAGGAGGAGTAGCCTCCATGGCTGAATCCACTGTGGTAGGCTCCGCCGAGACCATGACCACTACCCAGGTAGCCCAAGTCCAGTCCATTGATACCATATCCGTAGCCCAGATTGAGAAGACCACGTTTGTCGAGCTTCTTCTCAAGAGGTTCGGCCTTCTTGGTCGCCTTCTTGTCCTCTGTCTCTCCGGCGCGTACCGTCGACACCAGGAGCAGGGCACAGATACAATACTACGAGAGATTAATCCATTAGTGACCGTAGAATGTTATATTATATAACCATAATGGACATTTTTGATGAATTTTCTAATTTTTTGCTTTATGGTAATGCAGGTGCAAAATTTTGCAGTTCTCAAAGATTTCGCGACAAGGGCTTATATAAAAAAATCCTTGTGATATTTTATCTTGTCCAAATATTATAAAAGTATTTCTGAATAACACAATAGATTTGAACTAGATGATGTAACGGTCTTTTTCAGTACAAAATTTACATTTTTAAATTTAATTTAAAATTTACAGTATTTAAAAGATTTTTAACCAACAATTTAATTAAAACTATTCCAGTTCCACAAATCAATAATTCGAATAATTACTAATGATTTATTCATGTCTCAAAGTGCGCTCAATTTCACTTGTCGCAAGTATTGTCACGTTCCCAAGCATTATCGGGTTTTGAAGAAAGGAAGAGAGTGAATAAAAAGTGAAATATAGCAAAATATATGTGAGAAATGTATTGAAACAATGACCGGAATTTTCAGTTGGAAGTATCTTGAATTTTAATTCACTCTTTATCGCCAAATTCACTTGTATAAAATTATGATCGCGCCATGAATGCTTAATCCCAAACTGACTCATTTTAATTTTTTGCCCATTTGAGCATTTTGAAGATTTAACACCAGAAAACATAAAACTCGGCTTTTCACTTTCATCGAATCGTGATTTATGCCCCGCATCGTTATCAGCGAGATCGTTTAGGAAAACCGATATTTCTCTTTGATTTTTTTTTCTAATGCTGTTTTAACAAAAATGCGGAAAACTATACGTAACACAGCAAAATTAGCACTCTGATGAGATGGTAATCCTTGGGATTGATGGTAAAAACTTTACTCACTATTGTTCTCATTGTACTATCCGCGTGCAAGAATGGGTGGAAAATGCGACTGGATGATTCCAGACGATATACTGGATGCTGAGATTGGCTCGCCAGCCGCTTTTATACCAATGAGTTCACTTTCATTTCGCGGATCCACGATCGCGTCCCCCCGCCGTGGACGTCGCTGACGAAGACGACGGCGTGGGGAAGCCAAGAGGTGGAAGGCTTAGTTGATCTCTGATCGTCCAATGGAGCACTTTAGGATCGTCAAGGATCACCCAGGAAGCCCCCAAACCCCACGATCGTGGCATTCAAGCTGCGAGAGACCCCAAAAAAGGATCACGAGCGCGCCAATTGTGTCTCTTTTTTGGCCATACAAAAGAGATTTCACTCATGGTTTGACCTTCTTGCATTTTTTCCCTCGTGAGCGCCGAGCACAAGAAAAAAGAACGGACATGTAATATGAAAATAGTCAAAACATTATTTGGCAATGACTCAATTATACCAGTTCACTTAATTGCTGGAAGAATTCAATTTGGCCTCACCTTCGCCAGTAAATTGGTCAGCGAATGTCCTCCACCTCCACTGCAGATGCATCTCTGATGGTATAGGAAAAGTGGTGATCTTCTATCCCAGCACAGAAAGTCTCTAATGCTAATGCATCTCTTCTGTCATTCATCACCAATTAGTACGTCGATCAAGAGCTTTTTTGCTACCATTTGGAATTTTACGTTGAATTGCGGAGATGAATCAAAAATCTCTCGCAACGCTTGCATAGCAAGATCATAAAGCAGTGATCACAGTGAATAGCAAATACCAAAATCTTCCAGCGAACTTTTGAGCAATAATTAACTGCAATTCCTCCCGTGGGTGTTTTTCTTTCTGCTGGGGCTTAACAATGGGGGAGTCTCTCGAAACAATGATCTAGTGCATTTGTATGTCAAAGAGTTTGTACATTTTGCAAAGTAGAAAAATACCTCATATTTTTTTCTCATATACCTAAATACAGAGAAAAAAAATCTATTCTTGTGAATCGTCGTGACGTTGAAAAATGCGCGACTGCACGAGAAAACATTAAATTCCAACCATTGATCAATATGCAAATTGGGGGCAATTTTTTGAGGTCACACAACAATATCCAGAGCTGCCGAAAAGAAAACCGCAAAGCTCTTCTATTACATGAGATTTCAAAACACCCCATATAGAAATAATTAAAAGTACTTTGTCTTCTGCTAAATGATCACGCTACAGAGGTATCTCCTCTTGAAAGATCACTTTGGCGCACTTTTTGATTTATTAACGGATAGACTTTGCCGCATTTGTACTTGACTCGGATTTTTTTTCTCCTCTACTTATTCCCATGCAATAATTCACAATTAAATTGATCCAGGAAAAAATACGATCACGTCTACATCGTTTTTTTTTTTCTAGAGTGCGTTTGTCATCTTTCGTCAAACATACCTTTTCCGGTTTGTCACACTCTCGTTTTGCAAGAAAATGTCGACTATTTCTCGCTCATCGACATTCTTGTAATTGCACCACTTTCATTTTCACCGGTTGCAGCCAAAAGGCACAACGAGATCATTTTCTATGGTCTTCTTATTACAATGTTGTTGGTCTGTGAGCTGATTAGATCTGGAGGTGTATAAGTAGTTGAGTCAATATTTCAACTAAAAATTACTAACCGGGGATTGAATTTTGATCAAATCCATTAGGCAAACCTAAATAAAATAATTTGATAAAAGAAATTCTGCAGTTGTGACGATTCTCATTTAAAATTTTCGTTTATTTTTAAATTTCAATTCCTTTTTTAAAAGGTAGATTTTCAAATTCAAGTTTAGTAATTCTGTTTGCTTTATTTTTTTTAAAATTAACTTGAAAATTAAAGCAGATTGAAGATTGGTATAGGTATGTAACTAAACATACAAGAAATTTATAAATTTATTAAAATATAAAAATTACCGAAAATTCTAATACTAAATACTTCACATCCTTATAGTATTTCCTAATTTCCAACTACTGTTTTACTAACTTAAAGCTCCTATATCTGTATATATTGCACCACTCACGAATATTTGGAATTCTCTGATAATATTTCACAACACTTGTGATCGCATGGCGTCTAGCGATGATCGTCAAAATCAGCGTGACTTTTCACTCTCTCGCGATCATCGGATTTTTGGACACGATCTCAAAATGCCACTGAAAATTCTGTGGAGTCAGAGCCAAAGAATAATGGGATGTGTAATTCGCGCAATAAAGCACACCTTTTTGCAACAAAGACCTCTATGACGGTAACAAGTTGACTTCTCTGCGCGTGATCTGCACAGTTACGTGATGATGAAGATCACAGATAGTGTCTCTTATTGTCCACATGGCGGACTCTCTGGGTTTCGAGAAAATCCCCATATGAGATGATGGAAAAAATGCCATTTAGAGAGAAATGTAAAGTAGTCTCCATCGGCCATTGCATAATGATCAGTTCCAAGTGTTAAAATTGATTTGATTGGAGATTGAAAAGCGCTCAAGAAATGCATTAATTACCACCTTTTTTCCACTCTGGAGCAGAGCAAATTTCTTACAACCTGTTAGTGTGGTTGTTGAATCAATCTGGTCATTTCTCTTATCACCTGGTTCACCTCTTCAACCAATTGACAAAAAGAGAGAGAGAGAAGAAACATCGTGACATTATGGAGAAAATCATAGTATTTTGTGGATTAATATTTTATCATTTCAAAAATGCAAATTGAGTCACACTCTTGTTTTTGTCTATGTTTTTCCCCCATGCAGAGACTCTTACATAAAATAAGATGATTTCAATTAGGAATTTCTTATGTGTGTCATTTCATCACATAAATTACATTGTTAAATACGCATTTTATACATATAAAATGGCTAATGTCGATGAAAATAATTACAAGTGTCGTGAAAAGTCATTTATAAGAAAGTTGTTTGTTGCTCCATATGCAAAACATTATACACCACAAGCTCTCTGTGGGTTAAGCCTCTGCATTGCCATGTGAAGAAAGAGGCCTTCTTATGTTGCACAGGAGCATAAAAGGGATGATAAGTGACAAGAAAAAAGTCTCAATTTGTGTTAATGTTGAGCAATGTTTGTTCGAATTGTTAACTAAGCTCTTAAAATTGTTGTTCATGTTTACCTCTATTGGCTGATTCGTGTTTAGTAGATATTGGGGAACGTTATGGTGTTATCACATGGCAATAGTTCTGTCAACAGATCCTTACAGTTGAAAGATATTAATTGAATTTTTTAGTTGAAAATCATCAAACATGAGCAATTAAAGTCAGAAAAAGCTCGATAGAAGAGGAGAAAAAATGCTTTCAGTCGAAAAGGAGCATTTTCAGTACTTAAAAGTTCTTAATTCGATTGAAATGGCATTTTCTTTTCTCCTATTTAGATTTTTCACAGAATTCTTTTTATAGATTCTTCAGTTAACACAGAACAGACTGGATATCAGTGGAAATTTGATGGTTTTTTACTGAAGAATACGATTCAGTAGCTTTCAACTGTAATAATCTTTTGACAGATTAATTGCCATGTGACAACACCATTAGTTGGCTTCATTTGCTTTCCATGAATTCAAATTAATTTATGTTGATTATATTATTTCCAATTATAGTTTGCTTTTCTTCATTTTTTAGGCTTACTTTAGTTCGCTTTGAGGTAGAGCTTATATCAAATTGGCTTCAAATATTTCGACAATATTAATTTTTTTTAATTATGAGTAAGCCCTAAGCTGCAAGATAACAAGACTAACTTAAAGCAGCCTTAAGACTGGGTTTAAAGCTGGGTTCACTTTAGTTTGCATTATTGAACTTGTTTTGGGTTATTTTAAGCATGCTTTAGTGCTAGTTTGTACAAGTTAGTTTATACCTTCGTTCAAGTTGGTTATAGCCTTAGAGTTTTGTTCGTTTGGGTTAATTTTAGTTTTTTCTAAAGTTAAATAATCCTTAAGAATACCAAAAATACGTTATTCATTCTCCCCTCATGATATTCTTTTCTTTTCTCTTTTGATGGAGGGAGGGGGAAGTCAATCAAGAGTAGATCAATTACGGAAGGCGATTAAGTGATCATTTATAGGATGATGGACATTGATTGGCTTGTGCGATGAGGGATTAAATAGTGTGATAATCATGCTTCAGCAAGTACTAAAATTTTAGGTGATCTTGTCACCACATCAAAGTCCCTCCAAACCAATAAGGTCGCGCCATATGAAGTGTTTCGCAAAAGCAAAAAAAGGAAAATCCTTCTACAGATATATTTGCCATCTGTGCGCCGCTTCGCTCTAATTGCACAATTAATAACGCATTATTGGGAATATAAAATTATGCTAATGGGTGTTTTGACGACAATCCTACCGCACGAATCCGATACTCGAAAGAAATGAAAGTGGAAATGGTCACTCACGTTTACTGCAATATTCAATGACGATGCGACATTACTTGTTATGCTGCACGATGCACCATCGAATCATAGTGTTTTGATCTTCTCCAGTGATTGATTGCATTAGAGAAGCTCAGCCAGAGTGCTTTATGTAACACTGTTGCCATGGGTGAATTCATCATTGAGGAAATTGGCCACCAGTGTGATGTCATCGCCGATTCTCCGTTAATTCTCTCATTTATCGCGATTTAATTGATCATCCAATGGGTTTGCAAAGAGATGGAAAATTGCATCTTCTCGTGAGAGATTTCTTGGACATGCGGGTAAAATTGGCGAGAATATCAATTTTCTCACATGCAGTGCTTCTCCATTCCGAGGGGTCAATAGGTTTCCAATTTTATGCTGCTTCACCAGCATCATTTGTATACGGCTAAAATGATGTCTTAATAGGATGGCAAAGGGGGGTTTATACCTTTGTGGATATATTTTAACAGAATTTCCATCTGGAAATTAAGCGGTTGATCACAAATTCCCCGCCATTTCTCGCGAAAAAAATATTTGCAAGATATTTTGCATAATTTTCAACCCCCCAATTTTCTGATAGAAATCTCTAAATGAGTCGCTCCTTATTTGTATTTTAGCTCCCAAATGGTAAATTGCAACAATGTTTCAAAGCCTTTCAAGAAAATGCCATACGGGTATATTGAAAGAGATTGATGCGGTGTATGAGATATTGTATTGCAATTGTGATTGTGGGAGTTGTGTGTTTTATTTTTCAATCGCAAAAATTCAATTGAATGGTAATGAAACGGAACGAAATGTAACAATATTTCCCAAAATATTAAATAATACCATCCAACGGAGCAATTATCTGTAATCTCGGTGGGAACTTTTCTTCTCTCGCCCGCGAGTATTGGAAGAGATGAAAAATTGTGTTACACTTCTTCGCCACCCACAATGGATATGGTGGATTCTCTGCGAGTTGTTTCGGGTATGAAGGAAAGAACAACAGAGGAAAGAAGGCGAGTAAAACACGTGTATTGAGTATTATTGCATCATCGGCAGCATAACAAATTAATAAGCTGAGTGAGATGGTATTAAAAAGTAAGAAAAAAAAAGACTCTCTCAATGGAAAAAGATCACGGAAAGAAGACGATGTAACATGATAAAGAATTCTTACCACTCACGCCATCGGGTGAGATGATGAGGGACAATTGGCCACGCTTGAGATATAGAAAACAGTCCGCGAAGTTTTGTCTGCTCCATCTCGGATTGTGCAATTTTCAATTGAAGGTAAACTAATAAATGTGCAAGAGAGATCGGATGGAGGGAAAATTTCAAGGTGTCCAATTACATAAAATAGAGAAAAAGAAGACGGCGAAGGAAAGGTATATCTATCTATAGGTAACAATTGCCGGGGAGAGAAGCCAAAGAGAAGCATAAGAAGCCCACAATCATCTGATTGAGCCTCAATCGAGTGTTTAAAACTGAATGGCTTTAATGAATGATATTAGTTCAGCCGTCCGAAGGTAATTTGATGTCATTCGATGCGTCGTTTATGCATTCGTGCAATTCAGTTGATCTTTATGTAATCGGAATTATCTGATATTATCCAATCGCTTATGATGATCAATTTTCCGATGGTATTTCTGCACGAGGTTGGAACAGGTGTCTCTAATGCTCTCTCGTCTCTCGAAAAATGCCCCACAACGGCCATCGGGCAAAAAACGAAATGGAATTGACACACTGAGAGAAGGTACCACTGATCTACATACTATTAAACCACAAATTAAGTAATAAGATCATAATAAAAAAATGTGTGTGTACAACTTATTGCTATTCACGATCTTTTCATCGACATTAAGTAACATAACATTTTTTTTGGTCCATCATATACACAAATGTTAATCATCTGCAGAGGCTCACGACCTTTCTCTTTCTCCTGGATGCCAAAGAAATGCGTCCGATCAATCAAGAATTGAGATCTCCCAAGCACTGCGTGAAGAATGGCTGTGAAATTGCACAATTGGCTATTTTATGCCGCCACACATTTCTATATTAGATTAATTTACCACCGCAGACGCTTTTTTCTTCTCACGGGAGCTTTTATATTGGGTGATCTTTGGGGGGCAAACAGGTTGGGCATTGCTTCTTCAAAACAGTGAAAGCACGATGTAATTTAGGAGGTGTTATTAGACTTATCAAATGGGTTTATTATGTCATACAAATTGTTCAATGATTTTTTTTTCTAAATGTTTATATTTTTGATATTATAAAATTTATATCTGCGAACAGATGTATGTATAAAATGGTATAAGTGTAAATTAATTTATTTGCTTGAATATATAAATTGATGTTAGATTTTTGCTGATGATTTTTGCTAGAAATTTGAGATTGTTTTAATACAAAATTGGCAGGAATTCTTCTTAGACATTTAGCTATATATTTTCGCTATTTTTTATTTCAATTTCTGCAACAAACAATAAGGATTTTAACTTCAAGAAGGATAAACTCTTCAAAAATCGCAATTTCTAAATTCTTATTTTTTCTACAAACTACCTGTAAATTCCATTCCACGTGCTTTTATTACCTCGACAAATTGTACAAAATGCGAGCTTATTGAAGCGTAAAATTGATTGGTAAATTGTGATTTTAGAGTAGATAATCAATTTACCAGCAATTACTTTAAGAATTACTTGATTCTAAACATTTTCATCAAAATACTCGTCGTTGGAATCTCCAATTAAATTCCTTTTATGTGTTTTGAGCGTAAAAAAAAACTAATTTAACCATAATGATTATCCAATGACCGAGAAGCAAAAAAAGTGTGGCATTTCTCGCAGGCAATCTTCTTGAGAGATCACTTATTTGCATTGCCTCTTGATCGCGATAGAAAGGAGATCAGTTTGATCTTATATAAATGTGGAAAATGTCCAAAATATGACAAAGCCATGCAGCAGCTAGTTCTTGCATAATGTCTTCCCCTCTTTCGGTGTCTCGATGAATAATTCACGAAAGACAAAGAGGCCAAGCAATTGAAGAAGAAGATGAGAATTGGCGCCTTGACATTTTCCACAACAGCTCCAATTTGATCTTTCTCTCACCATTCGGATAATTATTTAACTGAAGCGATCGACTCATCTGAAATTCTTCCAAGAAGTTCACACCTTTCACTCATTTTAGTGTTTCTGCTTTAATTATTCACGCGCCAGGGATTTATTTCCCATATCATTGTTGGGCTTCTTGAGGCTCTTACTATTTTTTTTTTGCAAGTCTCTTGCAACTCCCAATAAAGTAGCTCCGTAACCAGGCCTTTAACTTCCGTCAAAAAATCTCTTGGGTGGAATTTATACGGAAAATTTGAATTGTATATCAGACAATCGGTCGTTTAATCGCGATCTAACCAGATTGCATCACCTTCGTATTTCTCGTATGCCTGAGTGTTATTCAAATAAATGATTTTGCCGACAGACACAATATTGATTCCATTGGGGGAGGGGTCTTAGTGGCCATTTGGCGAGCTGTGCAAGAATAAGGAAGGGAAAGGAGGAACACCAAGTGATTCCAAGACCAAAGTCTCACTCACTTAAATATCCCCAATCGAACACTCATTTATCACTTTCTCAGAGTCTCCACTGCAAGTGCAATAAATAGTGGAGCGATCTAAGGGAAATTCGCTGTATGCTTGTACACAGAGCTTCTTAAAAAAATGTTTTTTTCGACTAAGCAATGAAACTCTAATGAACTCTATTCAAATAGATTTTGAGTGAGATTAATTCAGGGCTTTGGTTATTTTTAAGGTCATATTGGTGAAAAAGAATCATTCATGTTGATTGATGATAGTATTATCACTTCCTCGTGCGACACACAAGATGGAGCAATATAAAAGAAGTCTATTAGCTCTGTTTAGAGAACCGCCTCTTTGTTACCGCTCTGTGGCATCCAAGATACGGAAAATGCTTGGTGTAACACCGAAAGTGAACTAGTTTGAGAGAAACCATATAATATTGAATCTGGTGATCATTTATTTGCCATTTCCGCATGTTTGTCTCTCCGCTCATTTGAAAGAGCAAAAATTTACTCACTGCCCTCCTTTCTTTGTCAGATATTTCGTGGGAATCATCTTGCAATTCCAGCTGCATCGCGCCATGTGCCTCGCCTCACGACAATTTGACCCCAGCGACCCCGAGAAACCACTTCACAAATGCGATATCTATCGCCATCCAGAGGCGGGAAATCTCCTCAAGTGAGTAGTTAGAGCACTGTTTGTTTCTGCCAAGCCATTAGCGGCTAATTAGTGGGGGGCCTTTTTGCACACCTTCGCGCGGAGAATATATTTTCTCAAGGGATATTTCTCACAGCCATTTGAGACAGTCACAATGGATGCAAGAAGGTGGCAGTTTTTAATGCGACGCACAAACACTTAAGAGGGAAAGAGTTGGGAGAATTATAGTTAAAGAGCTAAGATCTTAAGTTAGTTTTTTAAATTGTTTAGTTGTTGAAAAGATTGATGGAATTATTCAAATATACCTACCTTAGAATATTTGAAAAGCTCCCTAAAGTCCAATTCGGAAGCTGTGAAGAGCTTTAATCCGATTAATTTGATATTCTATCCTAAAGTATTCTAAAACTTTCTAAGAGAGCTTAAATAGAGCTTTCTAGAGTTTTATAAAAAAAGCTGTTCGGAAAAGCTTTCTTAATAAGAAATCTTCCTAATAAGTTTCTAATGTTGAAGCTTCCTAAATAAGCTTTTTTATGAAAGCTTTAAGAAAATTTACAAAAGCTTTCCAAAATTGACTTAGTTTGAAAAAAGCTTAGTGAGAACTTAGAACTTTAAAAGCTCTAAAAAATATTCGAAAGCTTTACAAATTTTCCATATTAGCTGGGATTCCCATATCCCAGCTTATTGTAATGGGTCACCAAAATCGAAGTCAGCTCCGAGACCCCGGACTAGGGGCGCTCCACGAATTAGGATCCCCACATTCCAAAAATCATGTGCGCTTCAAAAAGTTTCCG
>CAKKOB020000943.1:0-29326 GCA_918844115.2 Phlebotomus perniciosus | reverse complement strand
TATTAGGGATTCATTTAAATAGCCTTTTCTTTAATTTAAAAAAAAATTTGAGACAAAAAGGTTTTAAAAATATTTACGAAAAAATCGAAGAAAATTTTTTTAAGGAATCAATTGCTGTGTAGGGCTCGCAAGTTTGGTACACGTTCTAGTTTGGTACAAAACAATTTTTCATATATTTTTCTTGAACAGAGGCTTGCTATATTTTCAGAGTATATACAGCTTAAGGTCTACTATCATGATATAATAGAGTGGACCAGCTCAATTCAAGAAAAATACATGAAAATTCGTGATGTACCAAACTAGAACGTGTACCAAACTTTCGAACTTTCCCCTATAAGATCATGTTGTCTACAATTGATGAGCACCTCATGTCGATTCTTGGATACTTATCTTCAAAATTTAGTTTTTTTTAATTTTTGACTAATAGAATAAACTATTTAGAAAAAAATAAAAGATTGCAACTGGAACATATGTATTGCAATAAATATGTATTTTAAATCTGTAGATAACACATTTAACTCTGTTTGAAGGTGGCAAAATGTTTCTCATAGATTTTTCATCCATGAGATTATATATACGGAGAAATACGAGTACCTGGCAATTTTTTATACTTCTATAGAAGTGAAAAGCTTAGGTGAGCTTCAGCTTTCACTTCAATTCATATGCAGTGTTTCAACTCTTTCAATTTTGATGTTGGCAAAGATGGGGCAACCGTGGGAAAAAACGTGAATGCTGTGAGACGAGAAAAATTGGGTGATTTCTCATGAAGCCCTATAGATACCAGAATGTTGGGTGCATTCCGGGGTGACAGGAAACCGCACACAGTGAAAGTCTCTCAAGAGCTTGAAAGAGGAATTTCCAAAGAGTGTGGGGTGAATCTGCCTGTGAAAGTTCAATTCACCCAATATATGGCTGGGAAAGTTCTCTGAAGCCCACTATCGGAGATGGGTGGGTAAATTGCATATAAACATGAGTTCAATAGCATGTAATAACCAAGAAAACTTTCAATCAGTGCCAAAGTGTTCTGTTCACAAACAGAAGGTGCACACAATGTTTTGATAATATACAAATACAGGAGTGTTGGCTGCTCATGTATATAAAATGAAATTGAATTTCCATCGTCAAAGCATTCCCTCCACCCACACCAACACCGTAAAAGGATGGTGACATGCTGGAGAATTTCTCATTTTCCTGACTCTTGGAGCCTCGCAGTTATTGAACATTGTCATAAATTTGAGATACCTCAATATGATAGCGTGCCCGTAATTTTCCATGCGACGTTTCATCATTGCATCGACATTCACTTGGTGGATGGTGGGTGCTGTCGTCTTGTATGAGTCATGGGTGAATGAGAGGGTTATCCCCGGCACTATCATAAAATGCCGTAATCGAGGATTCTCTCGGATTAACTGCCACTTCTATCCGTTCCATCTCACACCCTCGCCACATCATAGCACGACATGAGTGTGTCACCACACCAAAGGGCAATTTTAATTTGAAAATTCTGTTTTTAACACTAAGCTAATATGGCAAATGCCACGAAATCTCAAGTGAGAGTATGTGAAAATCTGTCAGAGATGATGATAGCGACTGTTGCCGTCGCTCATACTCCCCGTATACTTGCGCGCAAGGACTCATCCCATCATAAGATAAACACGACTGATCTCACATCTTCGCACTCGCGAACACCCCCCTCGCAAATAGAGGTGAATTTATTCATGACACTCGCAACTTATCCACAAATAACAGCATCTTCACATCGTATATTGATAGAAATAGAATGTCGCAATATTACTAAAAGCTTATCGAACTTTCAATACTGAATTGCGAAACTCTGCATTCATTGGGATGGGGTGTTGGAATTTTTGTTTCCTTTAAATAAAACGCTTCATATTTAGAAAATGACTTTCCGAATGGAAGTATTGAGGGAAGGGGTGTTTGTTTTACAAACTAGGGGTTTCGGGTTCGATTCCAGTAATCCTGACCAAGATGGAATATATAAATCAATCAAAGACATTAAAAACTGACAATATCATATGTACGTCTTTATCACAATTTTACATTGATTTAAAATATTAAGTTATATGAAATCATGATCTTAACCTTTCATACTAGAATTTAGTATATTATCCTTACTTTTCAAGGCAGAAAGAAATGTTTAAATTAAACTTTGGCACCAATTTCAGAATATTTGCTTAATCAAAATCAAAGGATGATAAGAACTTCTTTTATTTCATTAAGTTAGAAAGATTTTGGCAGTCCAGTAAAAACTTTTAAAATTTTTAATCAATATTATATTAAATGCTAAACGAATGTTCAAGAATTTGACCAGGAGAGCTGTTAAAACTATTCTATTTAACAAAAATTGTAGCTTTTGTAAAAAACAAATATTTTGAAATTAGCGCCATAAGATCCACAAACTTTTTGAAGGCATCTCAATATTTAAAAAGCCATGAAATTGTCACATTTTTTTTTTAGAAATTACATCAAATTACAGACTTTTTACCATAAAACTTTTTTAAGAAATTTTTTTAAATTCCTAAAGCTCAAATAAAACCGACCCAATAGCTGTTCAAAATCTTCAAAGGCATGTTAAAATTTATTAATAAGATATGCAAAATTTACTGAAGCTCAACAAAACTTCCAATATTTATTCAGGAAATAGAAAAACTTGCTTAAAGGTTTTCCATGATTTTGAGTTTTCGAGTTATTTAAAACATTCGAAACGCGGCATAAACTTAAAATTTTATTCAGATGTGTAAAATTTATCCAACGTTTATGTACGAACTTCTACTCGGAAATTTCGAAACAACAACCTTAAAAAATACACAAAGAAAAAATTCCACGTTTGTTTTCACACAAGAACATTTTTAAATTAAACAGATGAATTTTTTAAGAGTACATTTTTTGAGCCAAATATTTATCACTTGCTTTGGCCTTTAGTTTTTGTCCATTTTGTGTATACTGTGGATTAAGAGTTGGCTCGGATATGCTAATTTAAAATTCACATCGCATGTGGTAAAGTTCTTGAAGTCAATTCACTAAGTAGATTTCCCTCTACTCCTATTTCTTGACTGTTATTAAATAGTCTTATTATTTCTTTTATTATAAATTAAATCGTATTCCCCTTAATTTTTCTTCATAAAGTTATTTTCCACTTTTTCGTAATCATTTCCGATATAATTTAAAACTTCAATTACCTCGTTACAACTTTCTTATAGAAAGAAGAAGAACATATAATAGTTAATAAATCACTTTATATGCAAGAATATCCTTATGCATTCACACGAGCATGAAAACTATATAACACTTTATAATGTTATGTGAGATGAGGATTGAAAGATAAAGTTATATCCAAAATTTACTGTAACAAACTTATCCAATTGAAAGGGAATTAAATTTTAAAACTGAGCTGATACACCCAAGTTTAAACTACGGAATAGGTTTCATCACTGACGATGGGGAAAGCCCAATGAATAATTCAAATACCAACGTGTATTTATAATTCTAGAATGTCTTATGTTAGAAATAAATTTTTAAGTAACTTCTCTTACAAACCTCATAATTACTTTTCAACTCGATTTAAGAAACAAGGACAAGAAATTATTAATATTTCTAGTAAAATTTGATATTTCATAGGTTTCATTGGAACATTTGGATCGCAATGTCTCTATTCGAAATAATTATCAGAATATTCATAGGATTTCAGAAAAAAACCTTTACACCCTTCCGAGTCGAAAAGTAATTATAAAGACTGTTTTTGCAGTCTTTTTTATAGGCAGTATTCTTCAACAAAAAGCTTCAATTACTGCCTATTTCTTTTTCTTCAAAGAAAAATTCTTCTCGAATTACCGAGAGGATTTCCTGAGAAAAAATCAAAGATGAAAAAAATATGAAGATAACTTTTTTTTAGGTCAAAGAGCACCAAGAAAAATTTCCATCCAAGAGGTGGTTGTTTCACTCCCGAAATAATGGGAGATCCTAATAAAATTCCCCGCACAGTCACGCACTCACCATGCAAATTTCCCGGCAACACGGCCTCCGTGAGGCGAGAAGATGAGTAAAGTGATTTGGGTGAGACACCCTATATACAAGAACTTTGCCACTGATTGACTTTCCATTGATTTCAATGGCATCCCATCGAATTGATATTTGAAACTTTCGCCCCTCACACGCCTTTTTGCGATGATGCTGTGTAGCAGCAAAGTTTGGGATTGAGGCAAATTTTGTGGGTATTCCCTTTTACCATTTCTATGGTATATATGTATTTTTTACGAGGGGAGGTGGTAAGACGAACCTTGAAATGCGAGGCCTACAATTGCGATGAACACCCCCAATTTGATGTGATGAAGATATTTCTCCATTTTCTCGCACAAACTCATGCCAAGATCTTTTTTATCGGTGAAGATAAGAACCACGCAAGTTCGTTATATCTGCCAATTTACACAAATCTCCACTAAGTGGGTATTGTCCAGTTTACTGCAACACTTAATCCAATTTTGATATCCATTGTAGTGTTGTGTAATCCAGGGATTAGCACCAATTTGCCACTTCACCGACTATCCCCGTGTTAGGGCTCCTCATTGTCCTCTGTGGGACACACCAAGTGGTTTAAGCATTGTCTCAGGCAATCGGATGTGATCCTGGAGTCACAAGAAATCAACTGTGTGTTCACACTGGCAGGACTCACTCAACAGTGCATCAGATGGATCTTCTGCACGTGCAAGCTCCACGAGAGGCGAAATCACACTGAAGAGAAGACTTTCAGAATAGCGGTATAGAGCTTTCCAGGCCTTTGAGGGGCCACAAAGGGGAAATGCTTGGAGAAGGTTGAATTTCCAGTGAGTCTCCTGAAATTTCCCCTCATTTTCACTCCTCATTGGAAAATTTCAAGCAAACCAGAAGCGACAATTGAACTGTAATTTTACCCCAGAAATGGGAAACGCTATACAAAAGCTCCCACATCCTCACATCACCGCCCCCCCCCACCCCATTGGCCTTCCGGAAGCCGAAGACCAATGTTGTCGTAGTGTCTACATTGGGTGAAAAATTGAGAGACATCCATAAATAACAGGCAAATTTTGAAATGTTCGAATTGATTGAAAATTGGATTGGTAGAATTTGCTATAAATCTCTCTCTTGGAATTCTCTTGAATCTATGCGGGAGCTCCCAAAGCAGTATATGTGGCATTCCTCGCATTGTCATCTAAGGGATGGGCTCAGATGGGATGGGGTGGCGCATTGAGTGAAGTGAAACATTTCGACAGAATCGTAGTTGTGGCGAGCCACACTCGTTCATCAATAATGCGCTACAGCCCAGACAATCGGAAATGCGGCAAGACTAATGCACTGGGGAATATCAGAGTACAGAATGGAATTATATTTGCAACCAGCACTGTTCTATTCCCGAGATTTTAGCCTCAACACCCACTGCCCTCAGTAGCTCTTAAGAACAAGGCGATTGGTTGTTGAGGAGGTATTAGAGTTCCCAGACAAGAATTTAGACTTGCAGGATGTTAATATCTTATGCAATTTAGTAAATTCTTTATATTACTCTAGTATACTCAATAAATTTTGCTATGCCAATCCTGTCGATCATTCCCAAGTATAGAAAAGCGGATATTATGCAAATTCAGAGAATTCTCTTGCAAACTTCTTGCATTCAAACTGTTTTCAAGATAAGCTCAAGTCGAGGAAGCAATAAGCAGTTATATGGGTTCAGGAATGTTTAGTATTATCAAATCTTACTTAAATGTTTTTTCATAAGATTTTCTGTATAATCAAAGAAAATTCTAACAGAGAGATTCTTTGATGTAACTCAACTTAAGAAATATAACTAAATATTGATAAAATCATTCAGAAAAGCTCCCAAATTTCATCGTGCACCCAATTGTATTTTATCTTTTTTTCCGACTTGAGAAAAAAAAACTCATAATGAACTTTTCCTCATTGGACTAATGGCATTTTCCCAGGTGTTTTTAGGAAAATTGCTGCTATGACTTAATTCAATGAGTCCCCCAGAAACTCTGAGTGGAAAACTTTTAACTTTAGCAAATAAAAATTAATGAATTACATCTCCATTTCCCCCTTTCATTCTTTGAGCTCTGCCCCCCAATAATAATTCACGTGGACAATTCTTTTGTCAACTACCAGGTCAAATGCCCATCACACTTCTTCGTCTCTGGCAAACTTCTACACAAACCTGAAGAGTCTGTCAACCCCACGTCCTAATCCTAGGTTATTGTTATGTTAAAATACAATAACCCGCGGGGTGAGTGTATATTACTCAAAAGGATACTTTGCCCCGAGTCTCTCACCTCAGCTCACCAAGCCTAGGCGTACACATGAAGCAAATATTATTATACCCCCAACAAGCAAATTATATACCGAAAAAAAATGTAAATAACAGAAGAGTAAGAGAAAAAAGAAAGAGAAAAGTTGTATGAAAGGAAAACAAACGTCAGGAGAGAAGAAAGCACAATCTTCGCTAGAGCTCCCGCAGGGGGTGGAGGGCGTCAAGGCAAATACCACCCCCCGAACCGTAGATAAAAAGCCGAGAAGGCGCACATTAAGCTGTTTAGGAAAATTGAAACGAAAAGTGAAAACATGGTCCCATTCAAGATAATAAGGTACTTGAGCCAGGAGAAAAATGTAAATTATGCTGAAAAGACAGTGAATATACTGCAAGATACTGGGCGAGATGGAATGACTCCATGCTGAGCTGAGTGGATGGGCGCAAGGTGGCTAGAAAAAAGTTGAGAGACAACAGAAGATTAAAAGAGGGTAATCCACTTCTTCAGCCAGGATTCCCAACGACACATGAGCCACTCTTACACCATCGCTCTTGCAATCTCTTCATCATTGCTCTCTCCACCGTAAAGTGTCATCCTGTCGGCGAAAAAGGTATAACACGACGGAAGAAACTCTACTCCTTTATCGCATTTTACCGTTGAATTTATTGATAAAATGTCCCTTCGTGTTTCGTTTCTCTTTTGGAAAATAATAAAAATTCAGAGACAATGAGAAAGAAAAGCATACAAATTTCCAAGGGAGTAGAAGAAAGTCGTTTCATTGCCAAAAGAAAGGAAATGTTTATTCAAAAGAGTTTTAGAAAGTTTATAATGAAATAACAATTTAATTCTATCTTCTTGTTGATTTTGATAATTATTCCCATCATCGCTACAAAATTTACTTACTGCTCTTTATGGAGTAATTTATTACTACATATATATTGATATTCAATATCGGTAGATAAGGGAGAGATGGGTAAGATGAAGATACAAAGAGGTTTTGAGGCAGGATATAAGTTTTTTCTTTGATTTTGAGTATAAGATTTCATGGGATTTATAATCATTAGAAATTCCCGGAAATTCCTGAAAATACGGAAAAATGAAATTAGATCAATATAAAGAAAAAAACATTTAAAAATAATTAAAGTTAAAAATTTAGTACTTTATTTCGCCTTCAACCAACTTAGCCGACTCTCCCTTACCCTTATATCTTCTGAATTTAAATCTCCCTAAAAGAAATTATTACTTTATGAAAATTCTGTATACACTGTAATTTAGTTGGGTTTAAAATCCTCTCGTTTACATATACAATGAAACTATAATGAAACTAATGGTCTTTATGAATTATTTATGTCAAAGTATAACATTTATCACATTATGGCAAAATGCCAGGTAAAATAGTCGATGGTACATTTTTTGAGGAGAAAATAATTGTATATTCACTTAGGTGTGAAATAAGTTGAATTTTCCACTCGGGAAAGTTTTACTAACAATAAAAGAAACCCTCTGCAAGTCTGTTGGCACACAATCTCTTCTCAATTTAATTACATTTTCTATGCCTCGTGAACGCCAAAAGTGCACACTGAGAAATATAAAATGAAAGTGCAGTTTTTTGCCATCAAAGAAATTCCGCAGTTACTTAACTGCCCTCCCAGTTGTGCAAAAGCTCAATATAGGAAGTTCAACGAACCATGAATTCAACAACTTCTCAATTATTATGTTTATTTTTAGCATCAAAGACAATTCAATCAAATTAATGTTTAACGTTGTATTGAAGATTTCTGCAAAAGTTTGTTTGAAAGAATCAACGTTTAATTGCAATCCACATGAGTTAATCAATAATACAATGACATGAATGATTCATTATGTTGATTGGTTTATTGCTGGAGTAATTTCTTCGTTAATTAATCAATTTAGGTTTGAGGTTCTAATTTAATGGTTTGCCAATTTGCTAGTCTGATAAATGTTGGTTACTTATGTAAAGTGAAATTACTGTAATTAATTTTAGAATTACTATTATCAATAAACTATTAAAGCAAATTGCGCTATAAAACATCGTTAACCCATTAAGGGAGGGGGGCAGTTTTGAGTAATTTTCTAATCTTTGCTTTTTACTCGATTAATATTTGTTTTAACTCGTTTTATGGCATTAAATTTATTTATGATATTCAGGCGAACATTTCGAAGAGTTTGCGCTAATAAATAACAGTTTACAGAGCTTTGGTGTTCTGTAATCCTTTTATTTTTCTGCTTTTTATTTATTTCGTTCTATTATTATTGAATTATATGTTGTTATACACCGCCCACAAGTAACTTCTCTTCCCTTAGTTTTTATCCAACAAAACAAAGAAAAAGTGAGTCCATTGAGTGATATTTACCACAAGTTACCTGCACTTCTCTAAAAGTTATCATTGCGTGAAAAAGAAGTAACCAACTGGGGCATTGTTGGGACTCTTGAAAGCTGGAAAATTTTCAACACAAATTAAATAATCATGGCTAACGTAAGAGAGGAAAACAGTCTTTCCCTCTGTTTCTTGTTGTGGTGTATTTTGGGTCAGAAGACATAAAGGTGAATTCTTGGGTGAACTACTCTTGACTTATTATGTTTCGAGAGACCATTAAAAATTCTCTTTTGTAATACATGAAAAAAAGAACATAAAAATTTCCCTTTGTTATGTAATGTGGAAACAGTGAAGGAGGATATTTCTCTAGCCTATAAATAAAACTTCTCCTCAAATGCTTTCATCTGCGGAAGCAACTTTTGCTTTTTATTGTGTATAGAAAAGAACGGAAAAAATTGTTTCTTTTGGTTACTCAGGAAATATATACCCTTCAAGATAACTCCTGGATTTTCTTTATTGCAGGTCTTGTTTTTTGAATATATATATAACAAGCTAAAATAGGTTTAATTATATGCTGACATAGTGATAAAAGGACAGTTGTATCCAGTATACTGTTTCAATTGCTTCAATATGGCTTGATTACACTGTGCAGTGAAATTTTCCGGCAATCTAATCAAAAACACCCCATGAGTGAACGTCATTAATTTAATTATATAGCACAAACAGTGATCATTTGTAGAGTCCTCCTAGGCATCATTGTTATACATTGTAAATACATTCCCATCAATCACCACCGCCGAATGCTTTGGTGGAAGGAGAACTCCTTTTCGTTACAATTTCCCCCTTTTCCGTGCTACATATAGGAGCCGGAGTTGGAGTGGTTGAAAGGATTGTGTCCGTGAAGTGTATGTGATATATTGCATCCCTCGAATTCATCTTAGACGACGGCATCAACTTGATTTTAATAAATCATTTCACCGTTTTTGTCATGCATGTTCTATGTATTTGAGAAAGGGAGTTACAACAAGATTGGGGGCGCCCCAGAAAAGCTCAAATATGTTACAACTCAAAGAGAGACATCCACCTCATTTTCTTCTCTGCATACAACAATAATCGTGTATATTAATCATTTTAATATTATAATATATTTCTGTGATCTCTATACCCCAAAGTTGTATGGTATTTGGGTCTCTGGGCAATGAACCCTAAAATTATTCCGTTTATTTTTTCAGTCCTTTATCGATTTTAAAAATATTTTTTTAGACATTTACATTTTCTGGTAACTTACAACAATTAATTACCATCTTGACTTTTTTCCGTAAAAAAATCTCCATAATATAAATTCTTTCAAGTCCTAATTACATGTTAATATTTACCCGCCCAAAGTGAAAACGTCATATGTACAATTTCCATCGATAATTAAATATAATTAATTCCCTAAAATTATTATGTATCCTCCAATTTTCCATGGCAAACACTGGGAAGGCAACAATCTTTGAACGGAGCTTGGCGCATAAATTTCCTGGGAGTAGCACGTCTCATTAATAATTCCCTGGGGGACTCAAGGGGTGGTCGAAAAAATTAAATTCTCATTATTCCAAAAGGCAGAATGGCGCCGACACGTGGGAGCACACTTTTACTTTTTATACTTTTTTAATAGAAAAAAAAGGAAGAACCAACTTGAAGCCAAAACAATTTAATTTTGCGTTGGTATTTCGTGTTTGGAAATTCTTTTTTTTTTCTGTCCGAGTTGTGGATAAATAGTCCTTGACAACTTTTCCAGGATATGAAAACATCTTGTGCAGAAATTCTAGATGTAACACTGAGATGCTATCAGTCGCGGAAATATAGCACGATCACCAAGGGACTCAGAGTGGGGAAGTGTCAGTGCTAATGGACTTCTTGGGCTCATCTCGAATGGATAAAAGAGTGAGAGACAGCTGGAATAAAATTAAATTACCTTTTTCAATACGCACCCAAGAACCCCAAGGCTCATCCCTTCCATTTCGCCTCCCTTTTGCACTTTGTGCAGACACTCGTGTGTGGAGATGGGAATTAGGAGTTGGGAGAATGCGAACAGAATCCATTTCTATTTATTGGAGAAAGGAGCCAGTGTTGGCATAAAAAAAGAGCTTCCCAGGGCGAGTCTCGAGTTCCCCATACACGAACACACACCGGAAGTCTCATGGGCTTTCAATTCAATAAAAATAAGGACCATTCTTGCTGCTAACCATAGTTGAGTTGATAGATTAAAGATAAAAGATTAAGTGGAAAAATCAAACCTGAAGCTGGGTAAGAATTCGTTAGGAGAACTAAAGTAAAACATCAAAAAAAATATAAAAATTATAATTAATTAAAATCCAATAACTGATTAAAATTTTAAAAAATAACAGTTAAATATTCTTCTTAAAAAACGCTTAATTTAAAGAATTTCTCCATGACTATCTTAATCTATCTCTCCCAATATGTTTTGCTTAGCAACTCTGTGCCTCGCATGCTCTTAGCTGGAGGAATATTTTCCGCCGCCAAAACCTTTCCGGTAAGTACGTGAGAAATACAATGGATAAACTGGAGAAAATTCATGAGTTTCCTCCACTAAGCTCATGAATTCTTATTTCATTTGCACAGAAATTAAAGTTTCAGTCAATATTGACTAAGGAAAAGATATACAGAGAAAAACTAAAGAAAATGTGGGTAGTATCCCTTCCATTGGGTATGGATATGACGAGGTTCTATACCTCAAGTGTCCTTCACGAGCTGTTGCATGCTTACACTTTCTGACGCCTCTCCAGGTGAGACACCACTGGAGCTTGCATATTGTGCAAAAATAAATATTTCACATCACGTACATGAAGTTGTTACTCCATTAAAGTAGTGCACACATGTGAAATGGAAGCGTTGAACCTTCTTTGGGGAGAGATTGCCATACAGAAGATTAGAAGAGCATGAAACTGGGAAAATGTTCTGAAAAGCTCTCATCCTGGTGTCCAGTAAAGTAACATTGATTTGACTTGAATAAGTTCATTCAGTTGCATATCACGTTATCAAAAAAAAAACACAAAGGATATCTGAAAACTCAAAGCTAAACATTTAGAACAAATTTATTTTCAATTCTTTTTAAATTTTCAATATGAAATTCAAATTTAACATAAGTTATGACATAACAATTTGACAATTTTCTAGAAAAGAGCAAATTCTGCGTTAGGAGAGAACCATAAAACTCACATTTCCATTGGTAAATTCAGCAAATTATTCACTCAACGCATCCACCTTCTCTCCAAGCGATAAAAAAGGGAGGAATTCAAAAATGAACGACCCTGTGCGATGGTTTAGATGGCACAAAAAATGTTTTTACCAGTTCTTTGTGGCACCTATACACGAAAGACAAGTGGATGCAATATATCTGTGTCGAAAATGTTTTAGATCCACTTTTGAGGTGGAGCAAAAACACAGCGCGCGAACTTCAACGCAACCCCCACATTAATCTTCGATGGATGGATGAATGCGAGGCAAAATCGGAAAATTTTCCAGGTTACCAGTATATATACGGCTCCTTTTGGCCACCCCATTCCGCTTGATTGGTGGGAAAAACAAACTCTCCACCAAGAGAGCAAATTGATCAGCCTGCGGAGACTTTCTCAACCAACTCGAGAATTTGCTCAAGTGAGCTTAATGTTTTCTGCAATCAATTTGAAAACTAATTGGAAGTGGGATTTATTTTATTTTCACCTTATACTCAATTAAGAATCAACACTGAGATGTATTAATTGCCTCCATAAACGATATTTTTCACCTGAGTACTTTCTTTCTACCGCGCAGGAAATTGTCAAGCAATTACAGTGGTATAGCTTTTGTTATAAGTAATTTAACGAGACACTTAAAAGTGTCATAAAAAATTAGGGACTTTTTTGAAAAATTGAGAGAAATGTCTCAGAATTTGGTGAGAAATTATTTGATTTTAGGAAGAAAAAAAATGGAACGGCTTTTGGATAACTTTAAATGCTTTTGCACCTTTTGCAATTAATTTAGATCTTCTTGAAATATCAAATTTTCAAAATTTAATAGAGTGTTTGTAGGTATTACTGATATTTTCAAAAATTGCATACATTTTTCTTTGGAAAGCTTATTTATAACACATATTATACATAGCCTACTTAGAAAGTTCTAGCTTTCCCTGGAAAGCTTTCTCATAAAGCTTTTTTTAGATAGCTTTCTCAGAAAGTCTTAGACACCTTTCTTAGAAAACTTTGGAAAGTTTTCTCAGAAAGCTTTTACAAAGCTTTATCATGAAGCTTTTTTAAACTTTATCCAAAAAGTTTTCTTAGAAAGATTTCTTAGAAAACTCGCCCAGAAAGCTTTAGGAAATAAAATTTAGAGGATGAAAGCTCTTCAAAGCGAATTGGAAGTGGTGTACGTCTTTCAGACCGCAATCTCCCCTTAAAAAATCAGTTTATTAATTTTCATCATTTTCATATTAAAATTAGTTCAAAATTTTAAAAATAATCATTTTTTTTGGTTTCCCCTTCATCCAAAAATGTTGAGTAACTAAATAAATGATTGTCAAAATATCGACATAAAGTCTTGATGTAGCATTTCAAGAAGTTAAATGCATTTTGAGTGATATTCAAACACGATGCTGGAAATGATGCACTCTCATACTTCAATCATCCTGGATGTAAGAGTCTCGTTCTTTGAGCGGCGTCGAAAACAAAAACAGATGACTCTCACTGGATGCCTTTCGAGCTGAAGGAGCTTTTATCATTGGAGATGCATTCATCTTGTGTCTGGCTAATGGGCCTTCAACAGAAAAGGTTAATTACGGATTGACATTAAATGCAGGCATGTCAGGAGCAGAAGCTTGTCACCATCGTCTCAAATTACCCTGATCCATCGTTCCCTTGAGAGCTATATACAAATGTACATATATAGTTTGTTACGCAGATTTTGAGTTTGAGGTGGGGCTGTAACGAAAACACCATCACGTTCTCCCTCAAATGCGCCCGCGAACGTGGCTTTTTATCCTTCCCCCCTATATATGACGGCATGAACAAATATTTGAACTGTGTTTACACATCATTCATTCCTCTGTCGCCGCAGGGGATGATAATAGAGAGAGTTGTTGCTCCGTACAAATAAGAGATGGGATCTCAAACTATTGAGCCATTTGTAGGGGAGAGCAAGGAGGAGCTTTCCCTAATACGCCAGTCAAGGGTAATTGTCCGTGAAACATTACTCTATATTGCTTCCAGCACCGACAAACGAATCGAAATGTAATGTTTAGGAAACGCGCGAGCTCAATTTTGCCCTCCCGAGTGTATATATATGTGGGGAAAAACATCACAAATTGGATGGTAATTCGTGCAGACAGGATAGACTTAGCATGTGAGGAAAACAGGGAAAATGTGTGGTCTGTCTATCGCATGTTTTCCTGAGGGCTTCGCACACACATTTTCCAATTTTTCACCAATACGCAATGCATTTTTCACCGCCACACAAGGGGTTTCTGCATAAATTATATTGTCAGCCCAAATTGTCGGTCTTGAGTGAAAAGTGAGTGACTTGATCACTTGAGTCATGCTGGAAAATGATTAATGGTTAATTATTGAATGTAATCTTCAGCGGACGTCCTAATGGATTACTCACACATGCATTAGTATCCCTCCTAATGGCCTCACATTACGTCCAATTGACACAAACAGAATGTCACCTCCTAAATTTGAATCAAATATGTCTCCCAACTCCCCTAATCATCCTCCACCCGATCATTGATTTCAATTTTCAAAAGAGCTTTTTAATCATCGATACTTTCCGCTCGGTTTGAGCTTTTCGGCAGGGTGGCCTAATTTGTTTATCGGCATCCACTTTTATTGGACACGGTGGATAACTAAATGACTTTCATAACACATTTGGAGTTTTTTATTAGTTAAAATTACTAAACTTTAACGGATAAACATGGAAATAATCGAGCCAAAGCAATATTAAAAACACATTTTTTAAGTTCAGCTACAAGTTGAAAAGAGATAACATTGAATTGAACTTGAACTATTACTTTCAATATACGTTATATGGGTTAAACCATTTCTATCATTTGAGAAACTGAAATAAATTTGAATAGGTTTCCTCTCTGGTTATTTTTCTAACCGGATCCATAGCTTCCGTTAGTATTTTCGTGAGCTTTTTCACCCCTAAACATTACACTGAATATAATATAACAAGCGAAAGAGGATGTGGAAGGATGAAAAGTAACCCATATAAAAAAAAATAGGTAAGCGGCAAAATGCTGGCAATCTTCCAAGAGCTGGCTTTCGGGGAGTGCATTTTTACACTTTTATGTAACTCCGGGCCATCAAGTGAAAAGGATAAGCGTCCAGAAAGAGCTTTTTGGGCTGCGGTGGTCGGAAGAGGAGCTAAAATAGTGCAGTGATGGGCGGCCGAGGTGGAGCTAATTCCGTTAATTGGCTGGGTCAACAGTGGATGAAAACTAACATATCAAGGATGTTCATACCTCTAGGGATTTGTTGCCTGGGTGAAAATCAGAATTTCACGGTTTTACTCACCATCATCCGGAACTTTCACAACTCAGTACGCTCAATAACAAATCAGTTGTATTATTAAATTTTTGAACTTGTTAATTAAATGAACAGAAAATTTGGAAAAGTTTTCTTTTCCGGGATTTTCCCACACTTTCCACGTGAAGGGGAGTTTATTGCTTATCTTGCAATTTTTCCACTATAAATTGAAAGTTTTATCTCACCTTTCCTTTGGGGAATTAAAATTGCTTCAAGTGTACGATTTTCAAAGAAGAGAAAATTTCATTGAAAAAAAAAACTCTTAGGGAACTCTTCTACCTCAACAGTGGAATTATGAGTATAAAGTTTCCTTGAGAGAATAAATTTATCCATATCGTGTTTCCTGAATGATGTGATTCAATCTTGATATTCTTGATCGATAACCAGAAAAATTCTGGATATATGGGGAAACCCATTCAAAAATCCTGTACAAGGAAATGGGCCAAGTAACAACGGGTTCGGGATAAAGAATAGGGGATAAAATGCCACTGTGTCGCTTAAGATTAAATGGAGTGTAACAAGGGTTATGTATATAAAAATGCCCAATTGGAATTTTCTAAGAATTTGTGTGAAAATCATATGAAAAGAAATGGTATTTCACTTAGTCTGAAGAAATGTCACATATTGTATAACGAGGCACTACGGAGTATTTTCCTGGATGATCCCATCTGCTCCTCCATCATCCACTTTCTGTCCGCCAATTGTACCAAAAAGGGGTGTGCATATTATTTATGTATCGTCGCTTTTGCACATATCCATACAACAATGAGAGTATATATGGAAAAAAGAGCCATAGAAAAAAAAACCTCGATTTTGTGAATAAAATATTCACTCGAATGGGTATAGTTTCTCTCATTTATCTTCTAGCTCCTCCTAAAATCCTCATATATGAGCTTTACCACGCATCCACTTCTCATATCATGTGCGAAAGGAGGGTAAAATATAAAATATTCAAGAGATAATTCTCCTTTACTGACCAAAATACCCAACATATGATTTACAGACTCTGAGGTTTTCCTATATGTATTTTCCACAAACAAGGAACAAGAATATGAAGGACAAAAACTCCACTATTTCCTTGTATTTCCAACCCCTCTCAATGGTGATAAGAATGGTTTTTTTTTTACAGTAACGCCACAAGAGTATAATTTGAGCTTTGTGACAGCTTTACAGGAACTTTCACACAATATATATTTGTCTGTAAATGAAGTTTTCTATTACAATCAACCGCAAGGAGTGGATAATCATCCATAACTCAAAGCACATTGTCAAAAAGCTTTAAAGAGCTTACAAGAAAACTTCATTCTTTTCAATTTACATAAATTTCATATTTGTGTTTGTCTCCATGAAGACATGAAAAAGTATAAAGACCCAGATTCTATCGCTATGCTCCATATATTTTATTCCCGCTCATCGATGATTTAGGAGGACAGTGAACACGAGAAGAGATATGTTCTTTCGCTGAACTTAATCGACTTTTCCTTCATTAGATTTGCCCGCCTAGGAAAATAAAGATATGTGATTGAAATCATTTCTGGCTTCCATGAAACACTGCGGAGAAACCTATAATTTAGCATAAAATCTCAATTTATGTGCCAGAAAGGATTCAAAGCATAAGCGATAAAAGTATATCAAATTCATCTTTTGCGTTCCTGTGAAGTTTTTTATTTCACGTACCCATCAAAACATGATGAATTCTTGTTAGAAGTATTTTGGAAAACTTTTTAATATGTATTTTCCTTTTCTTATTTCCCTCCCTGTTCAGTTTTTGAGGGTCTTCTCTAAGTTTTGACCATTTTTACTTTATTATAGCCTTTTTATATGTCGAAAAATTTGGAATTCAATTGATTGAAATTGAATTGGGGGGCGTCACTGGGCGTTAAAGGAATCAATTGTCATGCTGACGCTGTTTAAACGAAAGAATTGTTATGTTTCTATATATTGTGTGTTCAAATGCCGGAACAAGAGAGAAAGCATTTTTGCACATTCGAAGAAATTGGGGAGGATGGATCAGCCAATTCGTCTCCAAAGACTGAATTCTACAACATTTCTATATAGCAAAGGATGGCAAGGATCGACCAAATGTAGTTTTTTCTGTCTTGTAAGACTTTATATATCCGGAAAGAAAAACAAATTTAATGAATCACTATAAAGCAATTCCGTCCTCCTAGAAACACTCTTGATCCCTCACAACTGGAAAATTTTTATTATAACTGACCCAATTTGTGTGAAATCTCGTCCAAACATTTTTTTTTGTTGCCGCTCAGGGGAAAATGTGGAAAAAGTTTTCCTGTATAAGTAGTTTATATGGGGGTTTATGATCCGTAAAAATAATAAGTCATTTTTGCATTGCTCGAGGGGTATGTGTACAAGAAAATCATTAGAGTCCTAAGCAAATAGTATTTTCTCCTTCATGCTGTAATGTTGTAATTTATGTTCTCCATACATTCACCCCCCCCCACTTATGTATCCTCCAGAATCATCGAGCTTCTGCCCACACTCTTGACTTTATACTCTCACAAACAAATCATACAAGAAATTGTTTTCTTGCTCCACCATCCAACCATACCCCAATGGAATTTTAAGTGAGTCTCCCTTGGGAAGAAGCATTGCACAGTTTTTGCATGAAATTAATTTGCAGCTCCAAGAGCTACTTTTTTGCAAATTTAATCTGAATATATAGGTTCTCTGACAATTTTTTGAGCATCTCTAAAATGTTATTTACAATTTTTCTCTTAATTACTGCAAACCGGTTGCGAATTATAAGTATCATTCATACAGAATTTACAAATATGCAGCGGTTTAAGCGCTTATAGCAAAAAACGTTAAATCCATTCAAAATGCTTTCAATTGATATCTCTTGTATTTACGTACTAAATTGTACTCATTAAGCTTCATCCAAATCCAGCAGATTTTTTATTTCAAACATGCACTCGAAAACGGTTAATTTCAACTGAAAGCCAGAAAAAACATTCACTGAGAAAATAAAAATGTTTTTTTCAAAAAAATCTCACTGAATCACAAAATCCCATTGGAAAACATCCCAAGTTTCCCAGCAATAATTTGACTTTGCGGGAAATAAATTAAACTGTTGTCTGCTGAGCGCGGGAAATTTGTTAACAATGACCATGGAAATCAATGGAAATTTCCTTTTTTCGCTGATGCAGGAGTTTTTTTTTCCGAGCGAGGCGGAAAAAAGCTGTCACGACCCGGGTGGTGGGTGTGAACAATTATTGATCAAAAGCACACATCTCCCATACCATCAAAAAACCATCCGCTCCGCATATGAGCTATACGTTAAACCGGGCAAATTAAGTGACTTTTGATTGAAGTTCAGAGTCATCGCTTTTTTATGCGATGCGTCCTCAACTATGTCTCATTTGCTGGGGCATCGAAACCACCGAGGAACAAAGGGGATTTTAATTGCAATCTCAACTCCCATATATTGAAAACTATCATTTCACAGGAGCTTCGAGGAGCTTTCAAAAGCGCCCACCGCGAAGATAAAAGAAACTCATTATGTCTTCATATACCTCTGTGGTTGCAATTGCACTTTACATCACTTCGCTTCAATGTGTAATGGTATATGAAGTGATTATCCATGCAGTTGAACCTGCCGAAACAACATAGAGGCAGTTGAGATGGATTTACAAATGGAAACTTGGAGAGCTTCTCCCTGTTGGAATTCGAAGAAATCAGCTTAACCGATAATCTCTAATTTTCACATTTAACAGCAAACTGTGAGCTTACATAAGTGCACATTTCAATTAAACATGTTCATTGTAGAGTTGCTAAGTAACGCTTAGCAGATAAATTTCACCTAAAACCATTTGAATAGTTTCATCACTAATTCTGAATAGGTTTACATCATTTCCCTTTCCCATTGAAAATTTGGAATCTATAGGCGGAATGCAGCTTATTTGGTAATAACTAAACTTTACTGTATGATGTAACAGCCGAATATAGCCTGATTATATAATTATCTTATATTGAACTACTTTCAATATTTGAATTTGAAATTTTCACAAAGATACGGAAACATAAAAAATTTAGCGTGTTTGGGAGAAACTGTGCAACCCTTTTATCTCCTACTTTCATCGCTTTCTGGAAGAACTATTGAGCAAGATGTGAGACTTGAATGCAAATTCTTTCCCATATATATTTCCTTCTCACGTTTCGCAAGTCTTGTGAAAAGGTCTCACATCGATTACAATTTAATCCATGGGGTGGTGAGAGAATGTGATGTTATCAGTTCTATTTTTATGTGAATAGTTTATTGACATTGTGACCTTTTCAGCAACTTTCTAACAATTTCTGCATCGCATTGCAACAATGAATTTTCATTGGCAAAATTTCAATTCTACACGATCTAAGAAATCAAGCTGCATTTAAGCATAGAATTATATATCTACTTTTATCTATTTGGAATCCTAAGCAAGGGGAGGTTAAAAAAGCGTACACCACTTCCAGCACTTTTATATTTTGTATGAAAGTTCTCCAATAATTCCGCCACTTCGTAAGTGAGAGAACTCAGAAAGAAAGCTCAAAAGAGCTTTGAAAAGAAGCTTTAAAGTGCTTTGAAAGGAAACTTTATGAAACTATAAAAGGAAGCTTTAAAGCGCTTTGAAAAAAAAGCATAAAAGAGCTTAGAAAAAAGTTAGAAACAGCTTTGAAATAATGTTTTTAAGAGCTTTGAAAAGAAGTTCAAAAGACCTTTGAAATAAAGTTTAAGAGTTTTGAAAAAAACCTAGAGCTTTGAAAAAAAGCTAGAAGAGCTAATGTTTTGGGAGGAACCTTTGAAAAGCTTTAAGAGAAGCTTTGAAGAGCTTTTTCATTCATTCATTCATTCATTTTCAAAAACCGCTTATCCCTTACGGGGTCGCGGATTGAAGAGCTTTAATAGAGCATTATAGAGCTTTGAAAGGAAGCCTAAAAGAGTTTTGGAGGGAAGCTTTAAAAGAGCTTTCATCTCAAAGTTCTGGAATTTCTAAATGATAGAAGTTCTAAATGAATTGTGAATGGTTAAAGCTCACATTTGAATTTAAAAGCCTTCAAAAGTTTTGAAAAGCTCATAATCTTTTGATTTCAGTTCCAAAAATACTAACGAACTTCCATTTAAAATTACACCACTTCTGATGATAATATCTCCCCCTTGATTTATCCCTAAAGTAGAATCATAGGAAATGTGCTTGACTGAAGATACATCTCTTCCAAGCCAGGTGATACGGCAATTGAGGAGATATGTGACAAATGTAATACATTGGAGATTGGCCTGAAAATGGTGGTGATTGAGGCTCTCAAATTTTCACACGATATGACAAATGATGATGTTACACAAGCACCATCGAGAGCAACAGCAGATTTTTTTCTGAGCCCCCTCCTCAACCACCATCATTCATGTGGTTTTTCCCACCAGAACACTTGAGGATCTTTTTTTCGTGAAAATCTCCTCGAAGGGATTGATTTAAAATTCACCAAACCGTAAACGATAGTTCGCCTCAGCCAGTGAATTATGAGGCACTCTCTGGGCTGGAAGTTTTCAATGTTGCTGCTCACCAAGAGGGGTGGCTCATGAAAATTTATTAATCAGAAGCCAATTAGGTGAGCCCGGAGCTCCTCTCGGTCGGGATAGGCACCCCCGTGGAATAATCCTTCGTCAATTTATGCGGTCGACTATACTCATAATTCGATAAAAGTAGGTGGGATGTGGGCGGCCAGTGGTGGGTAGCAAGCATCTGCACGATGCAGGATAAGTGAAGGGAAAAGCTTGAAAAATGGAAAATCGATAATTTGGACCCATAGTCGGGAAGGTATCACATATATATAGTTTCTTCCGTGCAATTTTCCCTCGGGCGATACTCGCCGCAGCGAAGGCACATTTTCCCATTATAATCGACAGAAGAGAGGATTCCACAAGACACTGAATTTATTCACTGAAATTAATTATGTGCCCACATCCACCACAAGGTGAATGTGAATTCCTCTCGAGTGTAATTTCATGCTTATGGCCTTGTTTTGCCACCACGGGTTGTCTACTGATGCTGCCTGGCAGGAGCCCACAAACAGAATTGTGGAATTAGATATCGCTTTCGAGATGAGAGATAAATTCCCCATATACACATTCTAAAGTGTTCTGTATAGAGTCTCATGAAACACACAACAAAGAATTAAATTCACATTACATATACTTCGACTGTGATTAACTTCCGGCCAATGGGACGAATTTGTGAGGTCTGGAGAAACCTCAGAGATTCACAATCAAGTACAAACTACAATGCGAAATTATTGCCCATCCTATTTGATATGCCCTCTCTCTCAACTTTTAAGCATCCTCAAGTTCTAATCGTGTGGAGAATTCATGCAATAAATTTTCCTCTTAAGTTATTTCCTCCGCCCTCCAGGCCATTCTTAATTGTCTCACTCTCTGGGAGTTACATTTTAATTTCCATGAATAGACAAACAATGCTGCCATTGAGAAATCCGTAATGAGGCATTTAATTTAATCATTTTGGAAGCTCTCCCTGGTAATTCATTGTCAGATGGAATTGGTAGAGATGCGCTTCTTCTTTCAGTGCAATTCAAGATCGCTTTATGTATAAAATTAAATTGGAAAATATAAAAGATCTTTGATACTTTATCAAAATGTTTTTTTATCAATTTATATTCGAATAAAAAAATTAAACACATGATAAAGAATAAGATATGCAAAAATTAAATTTAGTTCCGATTTTTTTTATACATAACGCCAATTTGAAAATAAATCTGCACATACACGTACAATAAACTTTGAGATAACAAAACATAGAAGAAATAAATTGAAATATCGATTTGAACAAGGGGGAGATATTATGATCAGAAATGGTGTACAATTAAATGGAAGTGCGCGAGAGCTTTAAGTAGTTGAGCGGAAGTGCTATAAGTCAAGTAATTTTGAAAGCTTCCAAGGAGGAACAGGAGCTTTGGGAAGTTCTTTAAAACTTTTGGAAAATTCCAGAAGTTTTAACGGAAATTTCAAAACTTTGAAAATAAGCTTGATTAGCTGAAAGCATTCAAAAAATCCTGTAAAACACTGCATAAATTTACGAGCATTTAAATAATCTAGAAATTTTGTGAAATTTTTAGAGCTTTTGAAGCACTCACTAAGCTTTTCAGATTCCTTAAAAGCTTTTACGCTTTTACATATTTTCTTAAAGCTTTTTATAAGCTTTAGAAAGTTATCTTAGAAAGATATTTTTACAGAACTGTTGAAAGTTTCCTTAGAAAGCTCTAGAAAGCTTCCTTGGAAATCTTTAGAAAGCTTCCTTTAGAAGGCTTCTTTAGAATGTTTTTTTAACGTTCTAGTAGAAAGCTTAGAAAAAGCTCTCTTAGAAAGTTTTAGAAAGATTTCTTAAAAAGCTTTAGAAGACTTTCGTATAGAGAATAAAATTGATAGGATGAAAGCTTCCGAATTAGAATTTTGGGGAGCTTTTCTACAAAATGTGGAAGTTTTGGAAGTGGTGAACGCCTTTTTGATCATAATATCTCCTCCTTGGATTTGTAATATTATACAATAAAACCTCTCTGAGAGAAATTTTGGATCAATCTTAACATTTTTTTGGATAAAAATATAATATATAAGGATTTAATAAAAACTTGTTCTAAATTTTGAAATTAATTAATGTATATTTTTGAATTTCATTTAGTGTAAATGCAAAATCAAACACAAATACCCACACGAATAATTTTAGACCACAAGAAGACTTAACTTGTTCAATTTGTCTATTCTGTGTCTTCGTCATCTTCCTATGTGAGTTCTTCCGATTGAAAATTCACAAAAAAGCAAAATCAATCAAGCTGAAAGATCCATGAGGTTATCATTGAGAGATTTCTTTTGGGAGACACCTGATAAAATCCCTATCTCTTTTTTCCGCGAGTGCTCTGCAAAAGCTATAGCAATTTAATTGGATTTTGAGTTGGATTAAATGGAAAAATCTCACCGTAATATACTCAAAAGCCCCACACTGATTTGATTGTGACTCGATTATTAATGTAATTGAGGTTTCTCCTCACACCAAAATAGAGTGACACAATTGAATTGATCCTTTCCCATATAGATTTTTTTGCACGTTCTGTTGCAAAATATAGACATGCAAGAGGTTGAGGATTGTAAACCACAGAGCTGACAAATTTGGCAAAAAGGAAAATCGAAATTGACGGTAATTCAATTGGAATTTAGGTGGATGAAGGAGACCAGAAGAACCCAAGGAGGTTGAGGTGTAAGTGACACAAAAAACGAAAGGAGGATTTCCAGTTTTGAATGCATAGCGGTTGAACAAGTATCCAGGCAATGGAAGTCACTTAAATTGATTAGCGTGGGTGGAAATCTAGTGGAAATTGTAAATACACCTAACATGAGATGTATACTCCTGTTTCTGCTTTTCATGGCCCCATCCCCCCAATTGCTCTCAAAGAGAAAGGAGTTTGCTTTCAATTGACATGGAATTGTTCACTCTTCATGATGAATAAAACAAGCTGAACAGAGTGCAGGAGAATTCGCAAATACTTTTTCCCAATATATATTTGTTATTTGAGCGATACTTCTTCAACTGCATTTCTTTCACTTTATACAATCTGCCACCAAAGCGAGGTTGGTTCTTAGATTGTGCAATATAAATTTTCTTTCGATTGTACGTTGTAAAGCCGGATAAAAAGCGTCTCTTGCGAGCTTTCATGTCGTTGCCAGTTTGTTTGAATGGCCGAATGGAATAAACATTGTCAAGTGCTTTCTTGCTCTCTTCCTCCAAAGTTCATCTTTTACCAAGTACGATGGAAACACAAAAATGTACACACAATGATTTCCAATATGTCTCGTTCACTTGAGATGTCGAAATCAATTGGTAAGACTTCTTTATACCCATGAATATATAAACTTTTGAAGGATTCGAATGAAATGTTTCTGGTTGAAGTGAAATGCTGTAAATGCGCTCGGTAAATCAAGATATTTCAAAAAATCACAGTATTTTGTAGTCAGTGTAACAATAAGAAGTGATATCATTGTAAATTCCGAGATATTTTACAAAGAAAAATAATTATTTGTTATGTTCTTCAAGGTGGAGATTAATGGACTGAAATGATGTACATTTGAATGGAAGTGCTGGAGAGCTTTTGGAAGTGGAATGTAAATACTGAGATACGTGAAGTTATTTTGAATGCATCCAAGAAAGATCAGGAGTTTTCAGAAGTTCTTCCATAGTCTTAAATTATTTTAAGAGCTTTTGAAAACTTTCAGAAGCTTTTTAAGAATATTTCTAAACATTGAAAAATATAAGCTTGATTAAATGAAAGCTTTTTACAATTGCTTTAAAACTTTGCAGAAATTAACGAGCATTTAAAAAAAATCTGGAAAATTTGTAAAGCTTTCGAATATGTAGTTAGAGCTTTATTGAAGTTCTCACTAAGCTTTTGAAAATTCTGGAAAGCTTTTGTAAATTTTATTATAGCTTTTATAGAACGTTTTGTAGGAAGATTTCTTATTAAAAAACATTTTCAGAAACCTCTAGAAAGCTTTTTTAGTAAGCTTTCTTAGAAAGGTTTCTGAAAAAGCTTTATTAAAAAGTTTTTTTTAGTAAGCTTACTTAGAAAGCTTTCTTCAAAAGCTTTATTATAGAAAAATAAAATTGATAGTATGAAAACTCATGAAAGCTTCCGAATTAGAGCTTTGGTGAGCTTCTCTACAAAATGTGGATGTGCTGGAAGTTGTGTACGTCTTTATGACCATAATATCTCCCCCTTTATGTTTTTAAAACATACAAAACAAAAATTTAGTTATGATAATTTTTTTCAAAAATTTTAAGTCCTTACCTAAATTTTATTGCCTTTCAAAATATTACATCTACAATGTATGCAAACTTTTCTAGACCTGACACACCCTCTGTTGGGGACGTTTTTATTTGAGACACAGACAACAATAGAGCAAGTCAATCAATTTGAATGGTGTGGACGGAACAAAGAGGAAGCAAAAACAGTCAGGAAACTGGTGAGGAATCCATGTGAAAAAAATGTAAATGTAAAAATCATCACAGACAATTATTCTCCCTCTTTGCCCACAAAAAGGTCCCCATAATCTCTGGTTATGTTCCCGGGAAGAGAGAGGTCAAAAGTATTCGTTGGAGCAGGAAATGTTCAAATTGATGGATATCCAGTGAATTGTCGACTGATGTACATATTATGACCGTGATTGGAGATGGAAAACCCCCAAATCGCCACTGGGATGCTGAATCATCATCGGATGGTTGATCCTCAATAGATTTCATGATTGTAAAATTTTCACACTCTCACGCCGATGTGCGCATGAAATGGCGTAATGGGGAAAATTCACAAAAAAAAGATATTCAATTTATATTACAACCCCTTCCCTGCCCTCAGGATGCCTTTTTTAATAATTCTCTAAATTACATTTTTTGCAGATAAAAGGGAAGTAAAAGTGACGCAAAAAGGACGAGATAGAATCAGAGGACATACAAAATCAAACCACAATAATTCATTAAGGGATTCATTGAAATCAGGAGTCATAATGCCGCATGATTCACATACATAAAAAAAATCGTTTGCGCTCTAAAAAAAAAGTTAGGTATGCGGGAACTGAATGCATGAAAATTGTACTAGCGAAAATGTTTTTTTTTATAGAAAAGCCTAATTACAAAATCTGACAACAAAAAATGTTATCATGCTACATGATAACATGAAATTGGTTGCATTTAAAACTTCGTTATATTTTGTGCAACATTCAGCACATTTTTCCTGGAAATGTGGAAAACACTTAAAAATACTGATTTATTTTGCTAATGATTCCAAGAACACAAAAATTGACAAATATGCTCAATTGACAAATATGTTCCCTTTTGAAATATTATCGCGTAATTATGAACTATTTTATGAATAATTTCAATTTTACTGTTTAAATTCCAAAATTTGAAAAATTCCCGGAAAATCTGCTTCAGTTCTCAAAGTAGTGTTTCGGTTTTTCCTTAATGAAGCTTATAGATTCAGATGAATCACTTTTTTAAAAATGTAAATTTTTACTGTATTTTTGCAAGTTATGATTTTTTTTATATTACATTACAAAAAGATAATATTTTGCAATTACACTACGAACTCGCAAGTGACCTAACTAAGAATTCAACCAGATCCGCAAAGGAAAAACTTCCGTTCATTATATTATTCAATGGAGGTTGGGGAGAATATGCAAAATGCGCTGTGGGTAAAAATTCCTCAAGCTTAAACACTACGTGAGACTTCTGGATGGAAGTTCTTGGAAAAATATTTTGTTAGTGAATAAAGTGGAAAAATGCTCCCATCGAGGCTCATTTGGACTCAATGAAAATAAATCGCATTTTTTCTCACATAGTCGATGCACTTTCTGATGGTTTCTCGGATGGCGGAAAAGGCCTTCGGGAGAGTCGGGCATTCTAATTTGCATCATCCACTGAATATGAGCTGCTCGGTGGCGCTTCAGCGGCGAAAGGAGCTCTCAATGGGTAGCTTGAGGGGATATTTTTTGCTTTACCCAGTTCGTGGCGCATAATTTATGGGTGGTAATGGTGAAAATGTGCCATAACCACTCACTTCCCAAGATGCCACCGTCACTCCTCGCCATTGTGCTCTAGCATTTCTTTCATTACACACACATTTTTAAGTGGTGACAATTTTCATAATCCTAGCCATTTTACACGGTCATTTATTTCGCGAGGCGGTGGTAAATCTTCCCGGCTCTTTGGCTCTGGCTATGCAAATAATCTTCAATTATTCTCTCAGCATTTTTCCATGTCCTTTCACAACACTTTCTCCTTAGACATTCCTTTCGTCTTTTCTCTGTATCCCCACCGGATACCGCCCTATATATACCTGGGGGGTTGGAAGTCCACCCGGGATAACAAGAGAAGGATGAGAAGAGAGAAATCTCACCTCGAGGCCCAGAAACAAAAGAGGACATCCTCCGGTGAGGAAGTTGAGCAGCTGAAACAATTGCAATTATTCCCGCTTACAACACCTCGTCGAACCCTTTCTAAGGGGGAAAGGGGTGGCTGTTTATCCTTTTACACATTCCGAGACCAAACCACCCCCCCCCCACTTGTATAGGTGCGTGAAGATGAATAAAAGGAACATGATTCTCCTATACCTCAAGGATCACATCTCCTTGGGAGAAATTCAACCCCTAAACGTGCAGAATGATGTAAGACTGTTGATGAGAAAGGTCCTCCATGTAATAGTTGTAATTACTCAAAATAATTTTGAGTGTGTTGCAGGAGAAAGGATGTGTCTCAAGATTTACGGGCGGGCCACACGGAATCATCCCCATCGTGATGAGATTTTTAATGAGTTTCGATGTGGTTGGAATAAATTCATCGCCCTCCGACCGGCAATCTCCTCTGTAAACAACCCCAAAACGAAATTGCCTACCAGAAATCGGTGTGAATTCACGGCGAAGATATACAAAATGCGAAAATGTGACGATGACACATTTGCCACATCATGATTTTCAAATGAATGGAGAACGGAAATCCCTTCATTCTGTAATTCACTCACGTGGATAAGTTGGTCATCTTCAAATTTACACGTTCCCCCACTCTGCAATGCGTTAAGTTGCTTCAACACGTTCACAAATTTACAATTATATTATAGAGAAATAAATTTTTACGGAATTTATATTTCAAAAGAGAAAGGGAAATGTTGAGTCAAATTTTGGATAAAAAAATCCAAAAGGCCAAAAACCCTTTGAATTTATGCCGATTTACCTAATTAGAGGCGAATTTGACATAATTTTGCTAACTTTTTGGTCAAATTCGACGGTTAATTGCCTACTTGAAGGTGCAACGTGCCTATTTCCCTACTTTTAGGCTCAATCAGCATTCATCGACCTCCTTTCAGGTAAAATTGGCGCGAAACTCCCGTTTTGCGCTGAAATGTTTTTTATCCCTTTTTTTCTTTTTTCCTACCAAATCCGCAGTTTTTGAAACAGCCGCAAATTCCAAACGAAAACTCTCGACACAATCTATTGCTTCAGCACAATCGAAAGTGTAAATTATCTGTGCGTGACAGCATCGATTTATTTCGTTTTCTCAGCAATCAAAAGCAAAAATCTAATTTCCCTTGCAGGAGGAAAATGCCCTAGCGTGACTTGACAAGGAGAATCCACAGAATTTCCCGCCCAAAAATTTCCCCCTCAGGTTCAACCAAGACGGATCTGCAAGTTTGTGTGAAAGTTTAGTGGTTCATGGAGATGGTTTGGCTTGGCATAGTTTTCCAATGAATCTCCTTGCCACAAGGTCTCTAAGTCGAAGAAGTGTGTCAATTGTGTTGTTTGTCGTCTGTCACAAGCACATTGTATGCCACTTTCTAATACACTTCTCACACATGAAGGAGAAACAATGCTTTCCGCCAATATTCATCTGCGAAATGGTGAGTTTCTAACGAGTGCTGTTCGACAAACTTCACCAGAAATTCCATTATAGTTGAGGGTTTACAAGAGAAAATCCGGAGGACCTTCGTGCTGGATGGTTATGATGTGATATATGAAAATTCAAAAGTTGATGGAATATGACCTAGATTTGCAAATCAAATATTTCAACGCAGAATACACACAAAAAAATACAATGCGAGGATGGACTTTATTAAATATAAAGAGATCATTTTTTTAAACACAAATTGCCAATATAATAATTATTTTTTTTTTCAGTGTCAGCAATTAAAGAAAGACAACTTTTTAATACTTTTGTTATTTGTTTTATAACATTTTTTACAATTCATTCATTTTTAAATTTGCAATTTAAAAGCATAATTAAACCACCATTTCTTGTTGGTAAATTTGTGGAATCACTTCCACCACTTGATGGGAAAAATAAAATAAAAACTCGCGGAAGACTGCGGAGGGCGCCTTGATTCCCAGAGAGCGCTGGGGATCACCCTTAGTCACTCCCGATTTGCACTGATCTCCGTAATCTGCATAGCGTGTGCACCGATCGAGCTACTCTACGCGACTGACTTCGTCACCTAATTCGTGGAACGTTCGAACTACCCCTAAGTGACTATTGACCCCAGTCGCCCGGGACCACCCAAGGAAGGGCAGCGCTGCTGCCAACTTCTGATG
>CAKKOB020000942.1:0-31450 GCA_918844115.2 Phlebotomus perniciosus | reverse complement strand
ATGACCGGTCCTGGCGACTCCGTACTGACTCCAGATTGACTGGTCATTACTACACAAGCTTCACGACTGTAAAATGTAAGTAAATTTACTCTAGAAATATGTGCGGTCATTTTGACCAGTCGTCACGGAGTCGTGAGCGAGTAAGAGTCAGAATAGAGTCCGGAAAGCTGTTTGGGGAGGATTACACCTATTTGATTTGAAAAGGCTATAAATTTAACATCAGAAAGTATAATGGTTACACCATTTCAAAGATCCCTCTTTTACAGACAATTTCTCTAAGTGCATTCCTTGAGTGAGAGGACAGCTTGGTAAGCAATAGAAAGAGGATAAAAATGCTTCAATGAAAATATCCTCTTTAGACGTTTAAATTGTAATTATAAAATATCATCTAGAGTGGTTTGCCCTATAAGGGAGGGGTTGAAGGAATCCAATAAATTTTCATGACTTTTGAGGATTGTACATGGTGAAAAAAGCGCATAAAAATGAGTCGTAAATTATTTGTGGAATAAACAGTGATGTTTTGCTGACTGAAGAGATATGACACAATTGCGCACATTGAGGGTTGCTCGTGGTGCAGGGAAGGAAGGAAAAATAGAGCAAAAGTTGGTCAAGACCTCATGCTAGAGTATATTTGATGTGTTTTGTTGATAAGCGCGCTTTCACAACAATAAAACGCCGTGTAACAAAAGAGCCCAGAAAGGGTTGAAGTGCCTCCACAGAAAGCCCACAATATGTGATTTCATGTGGCGCGGTCTCTATCACTTTCTCCTCAATTGCCCAGGAGAATCTCCCTCTGTGTTGTGGTTGATGTTGTCGCGCTGATAGACGAAGCGCGCGATTTAATCCTTGTTAATGTGGTCAGTACCGCTGACCTCTATCGTCATTGGCCATTGTTGGATTGACGCAAAAAAGGAAGGATTTTAAGGATTCCACGCGGGGAATGAGGTGATATTTGTCTGGCCATGTTCGGCTTTTAGCGGTGCCGTTTGGATTGTGAGAAAACGTGGGAAAGGAAAATTTACTTTGTCCCATTTCAAGAAGGGTTCGTCCTGAGAGACTCTTGTCTCTCTCTTTCTCCCATGAAGGGAAGTCCTCTGTCATCCTGACCAGGTTGATGTGTGTGCGGTGTTGCTTCAGGAGCAGATGAAAAGGGTACCCCAGAAAGACTCTAGTTTTTGATACGCTCCGTTATTTGTATCACTTTTGCCCCGTAGCGGAATACATATAGTGGAAAGTGAAAGTATCTGGGGAGAGGTTTGAACAGTATCCCTTTTGCTTCGGGAAACCCTCTTATTGGTGAAAACCTCAAGGAGAGGCTAGAGAGAGAAAATGTTCTCCAAGATGCACCCTATTGCATAATAAAACTGATATTGTTGCATGTTGAGTTTGATGAGGAAGGCTTCGTGGAAGAGCATGTTATAAGAAGTGAAGCACAAAAAAACGAGCCCGAGAGAGAGGCACATGATATGGGTATTATTATGGTCTTTATATCAACGTCACACAGTTTATTTTACATTTAGAAATTTATTCAATTACACAGGCATTACCTTCCAAGAAAAAGGGGTGAGTCTGTCAAAATCACACTGGCAAAAGATGAAAAATAAAATATTTAGAAAGAAAAATAGTGCGGCAATTTTTTTTAATTAAATCCCTGTCATCCCCTAAACTGTCCCATTTTCTAACGATATCCTCAGGCGTATCAACTGATTTTGAATTCTGCTCCAAATACTTGGCATCTGCATTTCAAATTCCTTTCCTATACCTCTATATATTATGGTTTCTCGTTCGAACGTATCCTCGGGATCACCAGATGCCATGAGATGAGAATCTCTCAAAGTGTATATCCAAACAACTATATCTATGATATATATGGAACTTCTTGAAATTCAAGGTGAGACACACCTCAGTCTCACCTGAATTTCCACTCTCACCTTTCCACCCGAAAATGAGTAACCCCTTTCGCCGCTAAGTGTGTTTCGCGCAAACCCTCGAGAGAGCCCTTGATAACCGCCACTCAACGCGTGACCACCCCATTGAGACATGAATCCCATTTGACTTCCGCGCCGCTTCTTTCATCCCTCCGCGACTTTCCCTTTCTCAAATCGCGGTCAAATGGCGTATCTAATCTCTACACAGCAAGACACACCGCATCAACCTTATAATTCCCCAAATAAACAGGAGTTATTGTGGTGCTGTGAGAGTTAATAAAAATTTACAACGTCACGCTTTCATCTTTGCAATTAAAGGACATTTTGCAATTTCCTTTTTCACACTTTTTCTCACTTTTTAAGTTGGGGACTTCTTTTCAAGGAATACCGGATATCGTATCAAAAGTCAAACAATGGTGTTTCAAATATTTTTTAAAAAAGATAAAAAGAAAACAAGAATTAATGGGTTTGAGTTAGGTTTAAATTTTGGAAATATGTTTTTTTTTAGTTAACGTAAATCATAATTAATTAGCATACAAGTATTTTCTCACGAAAAATTAACACGGCATTATGAGAAGTTTCTGATTGATTGAAAGGGAATGAGGAAGAGTTTCTTGTTAGTTTCATAACAGGGGAACAAAAAAGTACATTTTTTCTGCAATTTCTCATCTAACGAGGAAAATGTACCTATATGCTTCCACGTGGAATAATAACAAAATTCCAAGGAAGGTAAAAACTATTCCTGATGCTCATTTTCTCATTCTTCCCAGATACATTGTATTTTTTCCTCACCCCGACACACATCACCCTGAACGCTCCGTAGTTTTTCACCTCTTCCCTGACAAGAAAAAAAAGCCTCACAGATTCATTAATTTCTTACTATATACCCCGAGAAAGTGGAATTTAGTGCAAACTCATTTCTCGTCATTTACATAATTTTGTAACGGTCCCATTTCCCACTATCACACACTCTCAACAAAACACCAAGGCAAAATCACCTTGACTAATCCTTGGCTGATGGTGTTCAACCCCTTTTCAATAGTTCGTCAATCTGACAATTGGGCAAAGGAATCTTCACATGGAATGCGAAAAAGCGAGTCAATACGGCAAATTTCACTCTTTAGCCGATATGAATAGTAATTGCCCAATTATCGCCCCCTGGATGGTAATTCGAGGGGCGGAGATTATTTTACACCTTTTCACCCGTAGAGACTCATCGCCCAAATGAAACTAATATCGCGATAATATATTCATTGGCACGGATAATGTACCCTTTCCACTTTGGCGCCAAAAACTAAAGCTCAAATCTCACGATTTATTGATCTGCTTAAATGGCACGAAAAACACATCTCAAATAGCTCTCTAAACAGTTTGAAAGTGTTGAGATAGAGCATTCTCCGCTTTTTGCCATTATATACATCGAAACACTATTGGAGGATTGAGCAGAGGGAGATTGCGGCATCCTGACGCCTGATTGAGGGTGAAAGAGGAAATCTAGCGTCAACTCCTATTAAAGGGGTTAAACGATTTTATGGTGAAAACTTATATCAACTAAATGCTGGATAATTTGTGGTATTTGTAGAGTTTTAATTTTTATTATTTGCTTACCTTCTCTATTGACAATGAGATTTCACTGAAATTTGCGATAGTTTTTAATGGTGAAATTGGTGTGAAATGGATTTCCTTCAACAATTGACATTAATTGGAAACTTCTGCAAAGGAAAGTCGCTGAAAATTCCATTTGTTCATCCCTCCGAGACTATACAAAGTTGTATTGTCTGAGGAATAGTGAGAGAGATAATGATATTTTCTCTTCTCTGCACTTCTAAAGTCTTCTTATAAGGAGCCGTGGCATCTTCAACGTTGATGCGAGAAGATGGTTCTTATGGGAAAAATAAACGGATGAAGATAACCCATCAAATGCTTTCAATGCTTTAGGTCAAAAATTGATCATGGTGAAAATCGAGTTATAGCGAGATTGGTGAGAACATGAGGGAGATGCTTAGCGATAAACTAAATTATTCTGCTCCCGCGATAAACAATCACCTCTTATCGGAAGTGTTGAAGGATAAAGGTGTTATACATATAATCATTATGTAGTATAGTAAGAATTGAATTGTAGTTTAGTAGAGAACAATATTGAAATCTGTTGCTAATAAAATTCTTTTTATACCTTCATCAGAAACACTAGGTATATACATAAAAAAAGTCTTAATGAAGTATATACCTCAAGGAAATTATAACACAAAAAAAAACAATTCTAATATATTATTTCTTTTGCTTTCGGTACCCAAGAGTGTCAAGACGCGTAAGGCACCGCAGGCTAATGTCGTATCGTATATGTCGCCTCTAATATATTAGCATAATTGCGCCTGATCCTTTTTATATTGTACCAAACAGACCATTTATCACTTAATCATTTCCACTCGACTGGCAAATGGGTTTCAGAAGGAAAAACGGCGCGTCGCGAAGAATATCGCAGCTCCTGGGCGGAGACACCCCTTTTCTTTCAATTTCTCTGCCATCGCGCCTGAGACGTTCGAGAGGTGAAAACTACCGCGATGGTCAACAACTGAGGGATGCATCCTCAACCCCAGAGGGTCAAAATATTTAATGGACGATAGTATTTGCATAAGTGAGAAATTAACAGCAAAATCTCTCTGGTAGTCCAGACTTTCATGGGCGTCGAGCCTCCGTGCCAAAGAATTTTATGCAAAAGCCGTGTCATTAAATAAAAATTATTTTTACATTTCCTCGGGTTAATGACTTCGGTGGTACATAAATTTACGTTTTTCGTACATTTTAATGAATTGAACACAGATGTTAAGTTAAAAGTCAAGTCCCGAAAAGGAGCACGCGATCTTCGTAAAAAAAAAGTCTGTATCAATATTAATTATGCAAATGCTGAATTTATTTAACATTTTCCGTGTGAAATTTGAAATTTAAACAGGCCTTACCTTATAGTTTTGGATAGGAATTTTATGTTGGTTGATGTGAGAAAATCCTTGCCGCTGAGACTTTCAGTCGGGTCTCACTGGAGAGTTGTTCAACTGCCACTTTACAGAGTCACTCGTGCAAAATTGCGAAAAATTCCATAACTCAACTTTTAATGGCAAAATCCAAAATGTAATCCACTAGCGATGGTGATAAACAGTCACTAAGTTTTTTCAGAATGTCAATTGTTTAGTGGACAACTAGAATTATTCACCAGACACTGATGTGGATAAAAATTTTTTTCGAAATGGGTGCGCTCAAAGGAAACTGACACGTCTATACCGGCCGGCAACCTTTCCTCATTTGACTCCGACTGTCGGTGTCTATCCAACTGGGGTCTCAAGTAACCAGTCAACCATCCAGGACATTAAATGCTTGTGTGAGTGAGCATATATCGCAGTGAATTCCCCGACTTTGTGGAACAGTGTTTTGAGCCCCCTTTTCAACTTTTAAAATTCCACACACGGCAAACACGACAGGCCCAGGTAAGAGGTGAGCACACTCACATGCAAGATGCAGAAACGCGAGCACATTTTTGCCAAATGAAGGAGCGGGAGAACAAGATGCCTTACATCTCACCACGTGGGTAATGCAACAACAGCATTTGCCGTACATAAATCATATATAAAAATCCCTTAAAAGGTGAAATTGTAACAGAGAGAGAGAAAAAGGAAGACAAATTACTGGGAGCGACAGCATCTCCTCTTCCTCATTTATCCAAGAAGAATTCAGACTTATCGTTGCCTCGCACAGTATCGATGATGGGAACAATAGACTGAAAAAATTTGTCAGCGTATTGAAGAAAGTTGTGAAGAATTGGAAAAAAGAACCGCTAAAAAGATCACTTTCTCAAAATGCCAATGTTGTTTCTTAAGAAATCAAGCCAACAAACTCCAGAGCATTCCCGCCAGTTGATTCCCGAAACATCGTATCTGCAAAGAAACTCGAACAGAAAAAAAGAGAGAGACTTGAATGGCTGTTATTTATTGGATAGACATTACGCTATTTTTTTGCTCCATCTTGCACACTTTTTTGTCGTCGTTATGTTGCCTGACGCTGCCACGGAGTTTCATGGTGTCTTTTTTGGCAATGCCCTTGAAATATCGCGAAAACGCGTCATGAACCCTTACGCAATTTATTCTTGTGTATTTTTAATTCCACATTTCTTCATCTCTTTGCACCCCTCCTTTTTGGATCTATACCTTGAGAACGTGACCGGTTTTTTCGGCAGCTCCATGCATCAGTCTCGCGAATTTCTGCAATATTACTCTCACACATGGACAACAAACATACCTCACCGCTTTTCTGCACACAAGACGATGGCTTATTCTTCAGACATTCTCTTCTAGAGCGTTGTATCATGGCATATTATATAGTGTTCTATCTGTAGCCGAATACATACCTACATTAAAGATTCAATGGAATGTTCGATATATAGCGATGTATTGAACTGATAACTTTTTGACCGTTTGTTTCTCTTTTTCTCTGTCTGGTTAATCTTAAAATTTTCTGCAAACAAATTAATACTTTTATTAATTAAAGGTATACCTATATATCACTTTTAGATTGTGCAATACTAAGAAAAATCTGAAACTAAAATTAAGAAATTTGGTTCTAAGAACTTTCGCTACTCGTTTCTTCAATTTTTATTAAAAAAAATGTTTCTAGAATTCAGAAAAAAAAATTAAAATTTCCTTGAGATTACCTTCTTAAATAACAGAAATAGTGCTTGCATGTCTCAGTATCTTACGAAAATAACATTTATCCTTCCTTCTTTCTCCTCCGACACAGAATTTCTTTCTTATGTGGAACTAACGGATGAGCGGATCTCAATTTAGGAAATGGTCTTGTGTCACAATAAATCCATTGAATCAGGTAAAATGCGTATAAATATTAACAATGCATTCTAAAACGGATGATGGCACAATGTCTCTTCATGGGGTCATCTTCCGATATCCGGCATAAGAGGATAGCATCAAATCCCATACAATGTTGCCCAGATACCAATGGCGAAGAAGGTGAAGAAATTGTGGTGAGAAATAGTGGCAATTTCCTGGCCAGAAAATTTGTGTGGTTTTCGAGAACCCCTTCACTCATTCCAAAAGTGCCTGGGAATAAATTAGAGGTAATGGTGTGACAAAATGGAATTTAATGACATCCACTCTAACATAAGAATTTACACACTTTGACGAGAAAGAATATTGAGAGACCATCAAATAGGGATGAGTGATTTAGCTGCAGGACTCCTAATATTGGAAAATGCACTGGGTAATTTATGCACTTATTATGCAAAGGAAAATAAATTGCTTTCGAGTTTCAACTTCACCCAGATTAAATGATTGAAGAGGATAAGTAGGAAGTTACTCTGCAACACTACGAGATGCCAGGGGGGAATCCTTAGATGTGTTATATATCATTCATGTTTCTCATGAAACAATCATCCTCAAATACTTCTTCGGCTCTCCCCTCCTGTGATGTCGCACTTTTGATCCTTGAGCTCAATATGTCCTTGTTGACCATTACAGATATATCACACATCTCAAGAGGAAACCAATGTGAGCTATTGAGAATTTTTCCTGCTTCACGACAAAACCTGGTGCAACCCAGTATCCGGATTTTAATTATTGATTCATTGTTCTCCTGCGCTCGAGAATTTCAAGATTCAATGGAGTTGAAATTGAATGATATTCCATTGAATGCAGAAGCAATATCTTGGTCAACATGGAAGTCTCTTTTGTGGAGTTTGCATTGAACATTTTTGCAAAACGAGTCTACAAAGAGGTAAAAAAAAAGTTCCACAAGAATCAAAGTGAAAAGGAAGGACAAGAATGATGGAAGTCTCGCAATTTATCCTTTTTTGTTCGAAATTGGTGAAAAAGGCGTTATAAATACTAAAGCCCAGAAGTAATTTGATATCCATGGAAATATCTTCCGGTCATAAATTCATGTTTTCACTTCCGTACAAAGAAATCATAACTTTTTTTGCCTCTCCAACAGACGATGAAAATCTCTCAGACTTTTCCCATCGATACCCAACAAATTCATTTACTCTTGGCAGCTCGTCAAAAATGTCAGTTCTCATTTTTTTACCTCCGTTGTTTCCCTCCCAACACGCCCAACGATATATTTTTATTTATGATATTGATTCAATTAGAAATCAATGCTCTCATTGTATAGATTGCATAAAAGGAGAAGGAAGGAGCCAGAAATATCGATGAGTGAGAAAGAGGGGTTAATTGAATTCCCTTCAAGAGATCTATTTTCATCATGCAAAGCCATATGATGATCTTGAGGGGCTTCTCATTACCATGTAATGAACAGCATTTGCAAAAGGATCAGAATTTCAAATTTATAGATTTTTCTTTTGCAAAAAATGTCTAAAGGGCAAACGTTCTTGTTATTTCTTTGGTTTCTTTGAGTAAAAATTTTCCAATATTAAAAAAATCACATTGTTACACTCCTGAATGATCAATCTTATGGTTTTCTACTTCAAAGCTCCGTAGAGGTTTTCCCTGAAATTCAGAGCTGCAATTTAAGGCGTTTCATGAGAACTTGGATCATTTTCCACTTGATTGCTCATCACTATTCTTCTCCAGCTGGTGAAGAGTACAAATGACGACTTTCCGAAAATTACCCCATTGTTGTTCCTGGTGGTACAGCGAGCGGGAAAGGAAGAGCTAAAGAAAGGAGGGCACGAGGAAGAGGCAGAGAAGGTAAGAAATCAGTTGGATGCTTCCAAAACACACCAAACAATGCTTGTGAGATTTTTCGCGCTCATGGGAAATGCATTGGGTGCAGTTTCCTCCTTATTTACCGCACCGAACGCAAAGTGTGAGAAGAATGTTATCGGATTATGTGGTATTTCTCTACCTCAGATAATCCTTCAATTTGTACAGTAAAACTCTGTATTGATGGGTTAGGAAAAAATACATTTCACACTGTATAAACAAGGGGTTGAAAGGAGGAGATATACCTATATATTAAACTCTTTTGCGGCAGCAACTAAATTGGTTTCCTCTCTAGTCGTCATCCTTTTGTTGCTGTGAAAAAATCTAATTTATGTAAATTCAGGCAAAAAGGAGTTCGGTAAGATTATCGCCTTAGGAGACAGCTTCAGCTACTCAAAGGAATGAGTTATCCGAATAGAGAATAGATAAATGAGTTACAGTGTAAATTCACTTACTTTCAATCATGTTTAGTGTGAGTGTTTTCACCCACAATGGTGTCAATATTCACTTTTAAAGACTGGGAATTAGATATTTCCCACGGAGTTGAGATTATCCCTGGGGGAAAAGATTAAAATTCCGGGAATTATTCACAATGTCAAAAGTATCCTCTTGAGAGCCAATTCTGCAGTCTAAAAGTGCCACAACTGTTGAAAAGTTAATGAAGATAATTTGTGTCATAAACGGGAACACGATGAAAAACTCAAAGTTAAGTTCATGATTCTCATTTCGCTGTGTTTCCAGTAAATTAAACTCATTGAAATTCCTAAGTCAACATTTCTCTTCAGCTCATCTGCAAATGGGTAACAGTTGAGGGACTGTACATCAGACGTCATATTTGCATGAAGTATAATAGAATTTGCTTATTGAGTGGAAATTGATAAATATGAGGGAAATTATTCACAGTGTTTCGCCTTTTTGTTATACCCAACGTCCCAGTTTCATTTCCTCCTCCTCTCATGCCGTCTATTGACAACACTTTATGCCCAGGTGACCATCATGAGTTTGTCACAGAGGTGCTGGGAGGAAAAAAACTGCAACACATACAGGAGGGTTCACTTCCACCCCAAATCACTCAATGTTGCTTTATCAAATGGAGAGAGTTGAGAGAGAAAATGAATTGAATGCGGGTAAGGTGAATTTTGCCTAATGTCCTCACATAATAGAATTACAATTTCCGGTTGAATTAAATCATTTGGAAATTTTTCACTGCTTTTTTCTCCGTCAATCTCTCTGGAAACAATTAATGTCACATTAGAGATGTGACAAGGAGGGATTGAGGAGAAATCACATTAAATTGAATTTGGTTGTAGCATTTTGATGAATGTTTCGCGTCAGTCCTTTCAATCACGCTGAGAATTTTGCGGGCAGAAATCCAGAACGATAAAACGTATTTCGAGTACTCCATCTGCTTGGCTGTATTTTTATCAGTTGGAAATTTAAATATTTGAATTTAAAAGGTTAAATTTTTAGCAAGTGATCAGTGAGATTATGTACACTACAAAACTTATAAAAACTATTAGTAAATTTGTCTAATTTCATTAGAAAATCATATTATTATCTATTTTTTCCAAAATTTTCTTCTCAATTTTTTTGGGCCCTCCCTGTTCATTAATCCAAAACTACTCAGAGTTCAATGGATGGGAGAAAAATACCAAAACTGGAATACCAAAAATGAATTCACATTGTCGAGTATCATCAACAGTCGTGTGTTTGCGGAGAGTGGACAAACCATTGCATTGCAGAAAGCTATATGTATAATGGGTGTCCTTATTAAATCTACCACCCTGGAAGACCCGCATTATCAACATCATCATTCATTCGCCGGTGAATGGGAGAGAAAGGTGTTCGCGTGCCATTTGACGCGTGTTTTTTTTCCCTCATCTGTGCCCACTTTCTCTCTAGCCATACTTTCCACAAGCGCACATTTGATGCACTTACCCGAATAAATTGAGAATAGCTCCAGGGGGGCGCGCCAGATGATGAAGATTTCGCCGAGGGTATAGAGCTCACTCTTTGACGATTAAATCCCATAAACTGGATTTCCTCCACTGGTGCGTCCGATCCAGCCAGGAATCTGATAATGAATTAAACGATAGGGTTCCGATCTGACAGTCACTCTCATGGGCTTTGATTTATCTGCAGACTTGGTTAATTCCATGTTTGGAAATATTTGCATATTCACTCTCTTTTGTGGCCAAAAACTCTAATGGAAAAAAAACTGCGACCCTTCAACATCAGGAGAAAGTTGAGAGCCCTCGAGCTATATCAATTTTCCCTAATCAGTCACGCAGATCATCGAGGAATCCTTATCGTGTAAATCTCGTTGCACTCGAGAAAAGACAAATTCCTTCAACACATATGCTCTTCGCACTCCTCAAGTTCAACTCACCAATGCAGACAAATTGCATTCATCATATTTCACATAATTGCCTGCCTGTCCATGTTCAATTTAACGCATCCCACCGCATAAAATGTGAAGCTATTCAATCGTTATGAGGGGCACTCCGCAATGCAGTTTAATATTTTGTCGGTCTCTGTGACAAAAAATATTACAATTAGCTACGCGTGCATGTTAATTCATATTTGATTAAATTATTAAGTTGCGGCAATTTTTTGAGTTCTTTTTCCAGGCTACGGCCCATCCTAATGTTTACATAATGGCATATGATATTGGAATTATGGTCATATGGTTTCCACAAAAGGGAGAATATTCCTCTGCAAATGATGTACATTTTGTGAGCTAAATTGAGTCTTTGATAAATCGGTAAAGGTATCCTAAAAATCATAGAAAGTCCATTTAACATCTATTCTTGTTTTATTCCAATAAAGGATTAAATTGATCACAGTAAAATATAAAATTTATTCTATTCGCAATATATAGAAATTCCGGCGCCTTCAGTGAATACTCCCATGAGATTCCTCACTCCTTGACTCGGTCACTCGTCACGTCAATAGAATTTCCAGGACAGTGTCCTAGAAACAGCAGTATAGAAGTATTGAGGGGGTGTCATGTAGACCAGTTGTGCAATTTGATATTTTATGTGTTTTTCCTCGCTCCATGGAAGCAATGATGCATTATCCGGTGATGGCATCACACAAAGTGCTTCACAATTGAAATTGCATGCATCGGAATTCCCTCTCAAATTTACATTCCTATATCGAGGGATGTTGTTTTTATGTGATCCTCCACATGTCACCCAGCGAACAATAAACTACATCGAGGGCTGATGCATTCGCCCTGCAGCCACCCACATTGAGAAATTCAAACGCAAATTGAACATTAAAGTCCCCAGACGAGTCAAACGGCGAACAATTGATGGATAGATACAAAAATGTACATTTGCTGAAGTATCCCTTTTTATATCTATTTAGAAGGGTGGACAGGAGGAAACGACAGACTTGTATTATATTGACAATAATCATACAAATGAGTCATGGTTGAATGAACTCCTCTTCAGCGTTCACTGCTTCGTATCATTTGCATGATGGCCATTGAGAGTGCTGCCACATTTTCCATCCCTTATCTTCGTTGTGGTTCAATATTTGGACAGTAAGAGAGAAAATTTGTGAATATTAGCTTCTGTTCCGGCCACAATAGAAAAGGGTTGCTGTTCACCAGAAAACCATGTGGAATGTCGAGAGATGTGATGAAAATTGATGATATGGTTATGGCCGAGGATCACACAAAAAAGTCCTTGCAATGACTTTCAATTTCACCATGACATGGTTCTCCATAAGAAGCAGAAAGAGTTCCATTTGAGAGAATTGCTGACTTAAAAATATCCTACTTAGGAGATGGTACAGTGAAATAATCTGGGAAATTCACTGTCTCACTGTTCAAGAGGCACAATTGAGATGCAGGATTTTTTTCCCGAACCCTCGGAGTGACTCTGCAAAATTATACCATAGAAATTCCGTAACCGAGAGAAAGTCGAAAAGACATTGATGGATCAATGGATAAAAATATAACTCAAATGGACACAAAATCATTTAGTTGACGAGACTTTTCCACCATGAAATCCCTCTATTAAATGTGTGATTCTTGAAAATGCTGCTGACAGCAAAAAATACTTAAAATGCTCATCGATTTGATGACTCAATATTTTCTTCTTTTTCATAGAATTCAGAGGTCAGTGAAATGAGTTGGAAGTAATTTCTTCCCCTCAAATGACATCTATAAAGAATTGAAGTAAAAATCATTAATGTTTGAGCAAGAGATGTTACATTGTGTAAAAAAAAATGTGAACAAAAAATAATAATAACGTCAAAAGAAAAAATCGTTTAACCGTTTGCCTTCCGTAAATTGAACTTGTAATTCTCAAATTGAACTGATCATAATTCCTTAATTAGCGATAAAAATTTCATACTGATTTATGATAAAGTGTTATAATGTTTCGGTGTCGCTCAGAAAATCCGTTGTAAATAAAAATTGCGTGAATATTACTTTTGTCCAACGATAAACCTAGTTAAAGTGCTACATTAAAAGTTTCCTGCAATTAGGACGATATTTCTCTCCCTTCCTTAGAGTCTAACTAATACCTCATTCTCACTCACATGAATCACGCAATTCCCACACAATCTGCGGTGTGTACTTAATATTGTCGTGTGTGGTGTATTTTAAGTTAATAAATTTTTTCGTACATAGTAGAAAGTGCCGGAGAGGGTGAAATAGGAGAGTATGGAAGTGAAAACCCTTCATAAAGTCTTTGACAAAATATATAGAGCAATATTACCAACCACTTGTTCCAATTGGTGTGATAATTTATTGCAGTAGCGTAGATACTATCAGTGGTACATTTTATAGATACACGGCCTGGTTGCGAGGGTGAATGGGGTGGATTTTACATTCAGTACGCAAAGGAGCATAACTTTCGTCCTTAGATACGCATGGCAATAAAACTGATATATGAGGCCTCTCTATATAATCGATAGAATCAACTTGTTGAGAGAGATTTGCTTCAGCTCCCTGGGCTGGGGGTGGAATTTTTTAAATTTTCCACCTCATAATACAAAATATAATTCGCCTTGTTCTCATTCACTTTTCCAGCACATTTTATACTCTCCCAGTGAGAATTGACTATGAAGAGACATTCACCGGGAATGAAAATGAAATTTAAATTGAAATCTCTTCGCTGGTTGCAATAAAATGCAATTTATTAGACAATCTTCCAACCCTTTCAACTCTCAACATTCCATAAATTGCAGTAAATTGCTTCTGTCGCGACTTGTGTGCATTTATTATGTATTCACTCCAAATTCACATCTAATCAGAGGGCAAACCCTTTCATTTTCGTCACAATCTCATATCTCATCCCTCAAACACTGCCACCATCCAAATGCATATTAGATTGAATTTAAGCATGAAATGGAGATGGAGCATTGAGAGGTTTTGAATGGCATGTGAAAGACTGTCTGGAGGGACCTTCTTCCTTTTCCAAAAAGGGAAACTCAATTCGACTTCACAATAACAACACACCACCAAATTTATGTTGTTACAATTCAACAGTGTATATATTTTGCTGCAAAATCGGAGGGTTGTCGCGAGAAAAATCACTCTGGCGTCATCTTCTATATGCACCCATAATGAAAAGCCTTCTTCCGCCACACCAGAACGCACAAGATGCACAATGAGGAAGACAGATACGGCCCTTTTTCACCCCAGAAAATGGATGAGAATGAAGAATCCTGATTCATCAATTTGACGGTGTACAACATGCGTATCATTCACCCTTCAACTTTCATTCTCTATCGCAAGCATTTCCTTTTTCTTTCTTTTTTTTCAAGGGATATATGACGAGAAAGAATTTGAGGAAAAAATGGGGAGGTACATATAAGTATGCTCAGTTGATTCCGGGAGTGAAATGGAACGGATGAAAAAAACAGACAACTGGATGGGATTCCATCTTTAACAATTGCTCCAGGGGGGCAGCAATGGAAGCAATATCGTGATTAAAGCATAGTTTGGTTTGTAACTTGAGGTAGAATTGTTCTTAGCATAATTTCATGAAGATTAGAGAGATAAGTTCAAGCATAAATTTGCATTAATAAATATTATCACTCGATATAATAATGTATTATTAGATTGTGGGTGTCCTGTATCCTGTACGACTAGATGTCCTGTAGCTATAGACAAACATTTTTGGGATGGGTATTTTCGAACTCCTGTCGCGATAATATGGTGGATTAGTCGCTGATGGTCACTGTAATAATTCAATTGCTAATAACTTTTGAGATTTTGATCGAATTTATGAAATTATTCATTGTGAATCTAAGGGATTCTCTTTTTGGGAAATTTTTTGTTATTACTTTTAGCAAAAGTTAATATTGTATCCAGCTTACAAGATATTCTTATATTGATTTGACTATCATTCGAAAACAGTAATTACAGGATCATTTTATACCAAAACTTGCCACAGATTTATTGAAAAATTCTTTATGAAAGGCTTGAAGAACCGAGTTAAACCGATTGATGAAAACTTGCTGAATGCGATTTGTATGATGTTACCATAAGTGGAAAAATCCTTCAAAAGAGAAAGCACTAATGGCCACCTCAAAATTTCAAACAAAACTACAAGAAAATTGAAAAAATCACATGAAATTATTGAGGTATTAAAGGATAATTTGTTGTTACAAAATAGAGTCTGGATGAAATGCTCTCCAAACGCCCTCGTGCAAATATACAATTTTTTAATTTTACAAATCTATTTGCGCATTTTGCTCTATTCTTCACCTCAACTAGAAATTACTTTTTAGAAGTAGAGTACATCGCATAAAATCAACACAAAAAGCGCTTTACATTTTATTATATGGTTAGTCAGAATAATATTGTTTTTGAACTTATTCAAAGGATAATTAATACCCAAATTGCCATTGATTTGATGTTGCCAAAAATGGTTAACCCACGCTGTTAATTAGGGAGTAGTCGATTCAACTTCCATTATATTGTACTTCTTCTTCTTTAAAACCATTAAATCAACCACCTCTTCCCCCACAAACCCATTATTAAAATATCGATATTAAAATTTGATTATGTGCAAATAAATTCCACGAATTATTGCTTATTTTTGTCTTATCTCTTCAAACTATATTGTTTTAATAATCCATTATTATTTACAATAGAAAAGCTCATAGGTAATAAACATTTACATTTATATATATATATATATATAATATTTATATTTTCCTAGTGGGTTAAAGAATAATTTTGAAAACGAGAGCGAAAGAATAATAATGTGTAAAATAAAAATTTCTTTTACCAAAAATATTAAGAGTACAGGAATGTGTTATCTTAAACATTTACATTTTTAAAACATGAATCCTCGTCTTTATTTTGTTATTCAGTTATTCTCAAAGTTAACGAGATAGAATATTCGCATAAAGTTGTTACTTTCAGAGATGAAAGAAATAAGAGAAAAATCAATGAGAAAGAAACTGAGAAGTTGGAAATATTACAGAGCGAAAGGGGTGTATTGATGTCATTTTTTCATACCTTCCAACACTTCTCTGTCACCTCCCATCCCTTCCATCTACCATGAAGAATGAGAAAAGACTTGTTTCAAGCGTTGAATTATTAATGGGAAGTTTCTGTTCAGTGAAATATGATCATGCTGTTATTGTGATATTTTTGTCATCAATTTGATGTCTCTGATGGAAGATCAACCTTATGCGACACGGGAGATTTTCGTCATGCATCCGGGGTATTTTCTTATTATTGAAATTGATGTTCTTCCTAAATTCAAGTGAATGTCACGACACGCTTTTGGTGCAAAAGCATTTCAATTGCGTCACTGACTCTTCGACAATTTCCATGAAATACCCCTCGAACATCCTCTTTGAAGGATTGAGGAACACCCATCTCAATCTCAGGGAATATGTATGACTTTTCAGATAACATCCCATCACTTTCGTGCTGATTTAATGACATTTATTGGTGGGCACGATTGATTTTTATTGCTCCCTCTCTGCCATTTCTGCAATGTAAAATCGACCGATCCTCACATCCTGTGTGAAAACTTCATCAATCACGTGTGAAGTTTTTTTCTGGGCCTTCTCTCGGCCCGGAAATTGCCAATGTGCGATAAATTTTCACATGAAAATTTTCCACGCTTTCCCTTCCTCGTCGTTTCTAAATAGCTTTTTCCGCGCTTTCCTCTCCCTTGCGCACCATACTTCCCTCCTCGAGAGTCCACGCGGTGCTGTTTTTGTATTCATCCAGAGAAGTTTAGTGCCTTTTGTTCAACTTTTCCTTCAATCTCCGATTAAGCGATAAAACTGCTGAATTATTCTTCCCTGATGGTGAATCCTCCATTTATCCACAAAACACTCGTCACGATGTACTCTTTAACATCATTCCAACGGTCCATTCTTTTCACTCTCTCCTCGTGGATAAAATATATCCTTGCGGGGAGATTCTTCCCAGTGACTTCATGCTTGATGCATTTCAAAACTTAAATGATTCGTAAACAATTTTGATTGAGTAACAAGGCAGAAGGACTCTCAATCACTTTGCTATATATGATACTTTCCGTCCTTTCTTCACGTCCATTTAATATTTTGTGCCGAATTTATGCGATTTCTGGGGACATTCTTGCAAATATTCAATTTATGTCGATGGTGAACATGAAGTAAAAAAAAATTCTCATGAATTTTGGATCAGGAAATATCACCCCTCAATCGACTAACTCTCTTCTTTTGGTGTGTGACATGAAGAGAAAGAGGGTCTCTTCTCCAATATTTCGTTATTCAGTTGCCTCCTTTCACCCGAGGGACCACGAAACCCTCGTCTTTTCCAAATGGCAAGAAAAAAAGTTTTACTGATGTGCTGAAGCTTGTCTTCCTTTTTTTGCTTAATATTTTTGTAAGACTTTCCAAAACCTCATCTCTAATGCGATATTATCTATTTTTATTTGCAATAATGATCATTGGTTTTTTATGTCAAGTTGTGCTCCTTAAATAGGAAAGGAATAAATTTTATATTCCTTTTTTGCCGGTGTAACTGCTTCTATAAAGAAGATCCTCCCATTGGAGGGAAATTCTTACCAGAAAGTTAATGAAGTGGAAAAATGTCTCTTCAGATCGTAAAACAATGACCTTATTAGACAAATAAAATTTGAGTAAGCAAAACACCGTTAAATAATTAGGGAAAAAGTTATTCATGCATAAAATGATACGATTTCTTTGTGGAACTTTTTGCACCCAAATTAGTTGAGGATTTACCGAAAGAGCCAGAGGAGGTTCATCTTTACGAAATTTTCATGTAAGTCCACCATGAAAAATCACCGAGGAATATTTCACAATCATCCGTAAAACAAGCATTGATCCTTCGGCATCTATTGTTGGTTTTTGTGATAAATTTGCAACAACACCTGGAGATACTGATCAAGGAATCCCTCTCTCTTCTCCTTTTGGAATTGTTACTGGAGCACAAATTGTGTACTTTTCCATGCTGAGAAATTCATCTTAATATAATTTGTGTGTTCCATGAAATTCTCCTAAATAGTTGCTTCATTTTCGGGACTCTCCTATGCGAGCCATGGAGGATAATGTCATGGAGTGGTGGGTATTCCTTAGCAGCTGCCCTCGCCGCACTTGAGAAAAACTGATTCCCTTTCATACAATTTCACTCAATGGCACTCCAATTAAGACACTTTGTGCATCAGAAATGAGGGTTGAAGAGATTGATTCCTGTCGAGACTGTGGCTGCTCCCAATGTTCTCACAGGCATTCAAAATTGTATCTCCTCTCGAAACTCTGTGACATGTAATGCGAAATTAAATACCACTCCAAGTGATTGATCGCATTTTTATCGACACTCTTCTAAAGGTGTGTGGCTTCTTATGAGAACCTAATGCTGGGAATGTAGATCAGTTTCTCAGGCAAGAGCACAGTTATTACTTAGAACACGTGCCTAAGGTTTTTTTTTTGTCAATGCAAGGCGAGGGAGTGTTGGATTTTTTCTCTGGCTCTTTTGTCGCTGAGATGGTAAAGGGAAGTGGTTGAAATCAAGAAACTATGATCACAATAGAGACTCGTTAAGAGAAAAAAATAAGAAGCAGATGCCTCGGATTTTTTGCCCAATTTTTTTTTCTAATGATTGTTTATGAGTCTTTGAATTATTTCTTTCCTTTGAAATTGATTGGAAATAAGAAATCTATCGACTTCGTAAGTAAACTGTTAATATTTTTGAAAAATTTCCTCTTACCTGGAAGATTTTCTAATCACTTTCCATGAAATATTTGTAGCGCTGTCGAATGAAAAACCTCCCCAATCATTCCTCAATATATCGGCAATGAACCAGCATCAGCTGCAATGGTCCCAAGATTAAAGTTTCATGAGCACTTCGAAAGACAATATAATATTCTGATTAAAGTCTCAGCCTATTTTGCCATCATCTCTAATTGATTTATCTGAAGGAGAGCAGGTGTAGTATTTCCCATTAATCCACCTTTCTTTTTCTTACCTCCAGCAAATTACCTCTCAATCACGATGAAGCGAGAAACAAAAGGCCAAAATAATTTTACAATTTTATTTAATACATCTCTTTTTACAATTTATATCTTGTTTATTTTTTTCCAAGAGGATAGTGAAAGAACATAGAAGAAATTCTTATTTGCATCTTAATTCTAATCACTTCTCATGTGTCTGATGTCTCATCAAATCTCTTTTGAAATAACCATAAGTTTTCTCAAGTGTGCTATATATATTTACACAAAATTGGTAAGAGGAATGTTTTAATTGCTGCTTCAATTTTCATTTTTTTTTTATTTAATTATTATACGTTGTTAATAGTAATTTTTCAATCTCATTTTACTCTTTATTTTTTTTTCTTCTTTTCTTTTCTTTTTAAATTGTAAGGAGGAGAAAAATAATGAGGTTTTCTGACTAGTTGTGAAACATTCCGTTTTGAAATTGTTTTCTCTTGATGTGAATATTTTTTTTTCCTTCATATTTACATTTTAACATATTCCAACCCTTTTCTCCATTTTCTCCTTCACTCCCTTTATCATCATTGTAAGTTTGAAATAGTCACTAATGTATGGATTAACATTAATTTCTGTATTATATTTAATAGCTGTATAATTTGTATGAGAAGATTTTGTTAGATTTTCTCTCTTAAAACAATTTTTAAAACAAAAAATCTGCCCGCAGAAAACAAAATCAATTGATCATTAAAAATAAAATAAAAAAAACCATTAGGAGACAATTTAGGCCTAATCAGTAATTACAAAGAGGATATAAAACAAACTTATAAAAAAAAACAAGATAAAATGAACGAATATCGTCCAGCAAATAAAAGGATCATGTTAGAAATTTATAAAAGACAGTGCGTTGGAGAAGAGAGACATGATCAATATGAAAAATTGCTATATGTTGGCGGCACCATTGTAAAACTGAAAATTACTAAAGTTCACCGGTGTCTTTGGGCTGGAGCACATATAGAGGAAATCGTCACTCTGGAGCTGCGTCTGTGTCATGTTGGGCTCACTGGCGCTGCGATGGATCTTTGGCAATGTTCTCAGCATGTTCTCCAGCATGTTGAGGATGAGCCTGAACAGAGGTCGCTCATCCCTCACAAACTTTATGCAATCCTCCGCAAGTCGTTTCAGCGCCTGCGGACAGTCTGATCGCGCCTTACTCATGTCCGGCCTCAGCAGACCACGTCCCACCATGAACAATATTTGATCCTTGTTGTTGATGTGACTGTATGGCAGCTGCTCGGCCAGCAGCTCATACATGACAATCCCGAAGGCATACACATCGCTCTGGAAGGAGTACGGATTTGAGTCCTCCATGCGAATCACCTCCGGTGCCATCCACAGAATACTCCCAGTCGGCTGATTGGCCTGCTTCTCACCTGACCAGCGCATCTTTGCCGTGGCCAGACCAAAGTCCCCAATCTTCACGGACAGATCCTCATGAAGGAAGATATTGTTGGACTTGAGATCACGATGAATGATGTTCTTCGCATGCAAATAGTCCATTCCCTGAGCCACCTGACGCCCAATGTCTATCAACGTATTCAACTTGAACTTTGTCTCATTCACATGGATGTGCTTGTAGAGACTACTGCCCTCGCACCACTGCGTCACAATGGCCAGCGACGGTTCACTCACACACCCCATAAACAGGAGAATGTTGCAGTGGCGAGTCTTCTTCAGCATCGCCACCTCATTCTTGAATGCCTGCAATTGTGCCGGACTCGGTGTTTTCACATTTAGCGTCTTCACAGCCACCGGTCCGTGCCAGTGGGCCTTGTACACAGTCCCAAATGACCCAGACCCAATTCGACGACCAATCAGAATCTCAACAGCCTGAATATTCTGTGAAATTAACATGATAAAGTATATTGATTGACATTATTTCTATTTTCACAAATATATCGGCTTGTTCTCAAATAAAAGTTTGTTTACTGGCTAAAGAATACGGCTTTAAGTTTGCATCTTCACTAAAGTTTTAGTATGAGTGAAAGAAATTTACATGAAGGCCGTAACACTAATCAATTGTTTGGTTTTCAAAAATACGAAAATCACTCACCCAGTTCTCTTCAGTTGGCTTCGGATCTCTCGGCGAGAGGAGATTTTTATTGCTTTCATCTGCTGACCTGGCCCTGGGCCTCTTCATGTGCTTCAGCGTATTCGTGGGCGAGGCCTGCGTTGATTGCGAATGCTCCTGTCCCGTTTGACTCTGAAGCGCCCCGCGCGCCTGCTGAGCCAGCATCTTCTGGTGCTCCGAGAGTGTCTTTACGCTATTGATGCACACATTGGGTGCCGAATTGGAGCGATCCTGCTGATTAAGTGAGCGCGGATGGACATGACGCGACTGATAGGACACCAGACCGCCCGTCTTGAGGAGGCCAGCACAATTGCCTGGATTCTCCTCCAGCAGAAACTGATAGTAGCTCTCCATGTCGATCTTGTTGCAGAGTCGTGGCACTTTGTCGGCGCACCGCTGATGAAACCGAAAGTTGCACTGATTGCAGTAGAAACCGGTGAAGAGGAGGCGTCGGCAGCATTCGCAAAATGCCAATGAGAAGAAGGTTTTGCGCATAAACTGATGAGATATTTGAGACATCACGGGAAACTTGTCCAGCACTTTCACATAGACTTCTTCAGCCTGAATACAACTGATATCCGTGTCCCACGGGATGGGCTGGGAGCTACCCAATTGCGTTGTCACTTCACACATCTCACACGTGAGATTGCGACGCTTGAGCGCCTTCGAGAGGGCATCCCGGAGGCGAATCCCTGGTGTCACCTGCAAAGGACATTACATTGGAGTTATTCCCTGACATGTAGATGTTTCTCCCTGATTCTTACCTGCACGGATGTCCTCTGTTGATTGGGCAAGTGGGCTCTGAGCACAAACTTTGGCTGTTTTGTCAATGTACTACAATTACTTTCAGTCTGCAAAAAGAAAACAGAGAGAGTTCAATTTCAAGGACAAAGTCACAATGACCGAGTGAATAATTTTCCTCCTGGAAAGTCACCCCCCAGCAGGATGTTGCGATTCCCCCACTGAGTTACTGACCTCTGTGTCTGGATCAGGTGGTTCCGGGGGCTCAACTGTGACCGTATTGGTGGCGTACTCGCACTGTTGCTGCAGCTTCTCGATGATCTCCAGCTCCTTGTCTCGCAACTCATGCAGCTTTGAGGCCAACTCCTGGTACTCCTTGATGTACATTGGCGGTGGCTCTTGGAGATTGGCAAACTTTGCATTGAGCGCATCGATATTCTCCCGTGTCACATGAATCACGGACTGAATATTTCTCAATTCCAGCTCCATTTCCACGGGATCCGTCTGCGAGTCCTCACTCATTTTGTCGGTGAAAAGCAGTGTCGGTATCGTATTGCCATTGAATTTGTCACAATTGGTGTTCATTGGAACGCTATTTTAATTGATATTTCCTACAATTTACCATTTTTCACTCTCTTGCTATGCACTCATTTTATTTTTCGAAAAAAAAAACCTTTGGAGACTTCGGCTGTCAGCAAAAGCAAACACTCGGTGATGTCAGCACCGCCTGGCGGTTTGTTTGTGTTGCTCTCACGACAGTTGAAATTCAAAACAAGCAATCCGTTATACGGCGCACCTTGTGATTTCCGTTGCATTTCACCGATCGCAGCGCCACAACGACGAATGGAAGTAATATTGGAAGTGACCGAAATGGCCGACGTTGGGGTGTAAAAGTAAAAATTTGCAGCAAAATTTCCTTTCTGGCGTGAAGTTAGTTGAAAATTTAGAGACAAAAACAATTCCTTATCTCTCTGGCCGGTCGCAGTGATGGAATACGCCAACAATGAAGGTACGAGGATGGAAAATTTTCCAGCATGGTGATATTGTTTGGATCCACCAAGCGCTATCAGTGGCTGATTGTCATATAAATAATGCGTATTTATCACTCTCCTCAGACCCTTCAGACCACTCTTCGCAACACAAGAAGATGGGCAAATTCCACAATGTACTGCCTCTGTGGGGAAATGAGGCCAGCATGAACCTAAATCCGCTCATACTGGCCAACATCCAGAGTTCCAGCTACTTTAAAGGTGAGTGTCTAGCTCAAACGTTTGTAATTGCAACACAATCTGATAATGTCTATTTCATGGTCTTCCGGACACCATAGTGACCTTGTTTAAACTGAAGACTTATCACGAGGTAGTGGATGAAATATTTTATCAAGTGAAACACCTGGAGCCATGGGAGAAAGGCTCCCGGAAGACTGCCGGACAGACTGGAATGTGTGGCGGGGTAGGTAAAGTTTTTACGTGAATCCGAAGCGATTCCGGGAGTTTAGTTGACTAATAGGTTTGTTTTTTCTTCCTGTGCAGGTGCGAGGAGTAGGAGCCGGTGGAATTGTGTCGTCAGCCTTCTGTCTCCTGTATAAGCTCTACACGCTTAAGTTGACAAGGAAACAGGTGAATTCACTCCTGGTTCACACAGACTCTCCCTACATAAGGGCACTAGGTAGGTGGTAAGTTCACTCACGGACAGATTGGACTTTTGAAACTTCCCCCGCCCCCACCATGGCCTCGGCAATTGTAAGTCTCCTTGAGCAGAATTCCTGGGTTAAAGTTTCTTTTTTTCTCTCATCTGACAAGGTTTCATGTACATCCGGTACACACAGCCTCCGGGCGACCTCTTCGATTGGTACGAGCAGTATTTGCAGGATGAAGAGGAGATTGATGTGAAAGCCGGAGGTGGACAGGTGAGAGATACCTTCAAGTCAGAGTCTTCAGAAATCTTGAAATTCCTTTTCTTTTCAGACTATTAACATTGGACAGATGCTGGTGCAGTGGCTAACGAAGCTGGATTGGTTCTCCACCCTATTCCCGCGGATTCCTGTGCCCATCCAGAAGCAGATCGAGTCGAAGCTCAATGAATATGCACAGGATTACGGTATAACGCTCCAGCCGGTGAGATTTACGGGTAATAATAGCAACACCGGCGGAGAGCGCTTTGAACGTGGTGAACGAGGGAGGGATGACTATCAGGCCAGGAGACGAGATGAGCCTGCAGCACGAGAGAGGGAGTCACAGCATAAGAGAAAGTATGATGAACGAGATCGCGAGAGGGAGTCGTATCGGAGTGAGGTGAGAACGCGATCTAGGTCTAGGGATAGGGACAAGGGGGACAAGTATCGTGACCATGCCACGTCCAGCCGTGATAGGTATAGGGAGAGGGAGCGCGAGAGGAGCCGAAGCGCCGAAAGATATCGTAGCCAAAAGAGACATCGCGGAAGTGAGCGAGACAGGAGCGACAGGAAATATCGATAAATCAATCCCTCCCGGATGACTTAACGTTTTTCTTTTTTAGTTCGAGCATCTCAGATTTTAAGCATTGAATTTATATATACAAATCACGCCCGTTTTGTCCGTATAAGTAGTTAAGGCAGTGTGCAGGCTCTACCTCTCACTGCTGTCTGCGCACTGCGTGGAATTTCTAGCTCAGGATGATATGGAGTTTTTTCAGTCTAAAAATGTTAAGTTTCCGCTTGTGAGAAAGAATGTATATCGGGAGTTTTGATAATAAAACCATTTCTCTGAAACTAAAGCAGATTTCCTAAGACGAATCACCAGAACTGTCCGAAGACGGAGAGAAGCGCTTTTAAAAATTTATTCGCTCGCTGGAGCTTTTTAACGAGACTCCCGCGGAGCTTTCCTCGTCAAGTCCCGTTCAAGTTCATTGTACGAGACGCCATCTTACCGTGCCACTATGGTGCTCTCACTCGCACTCATGGCAAGCAATGGGGATGCTGGAGAAAGAGACAAGGACAGCAAATCGACTGACAGCCTCGAGCGTCGGCCATTGCACATAAAAACTTTTGGAGTTTTATAATTTCTGCATTTTTAGCCACTGTAAATACAATTTGTTGAATTTATGACCCACTCCGCGGTCTTGTAGGGTGTGATAAAGTGAAAAGTGTTGTTAGGTGAAGCAAAGGTATACGAGGAGATTGTGAAAAAGAGTGGCAACTTTGTGTATACAACTCGCGAAGATCCACCGTTGTACTCGGCGAAGGTGAGCCCCCTTTTTTCCCCCATTCGATATTTTCACGCCGAAAAACCTGTCCGGAACATCCAAACAAGCCGCTGGGCATTTGTTGGAAGTTTTGTTTTCCTATTGGATTTTTAACTTGTGTTTCAGATCATGGAAGATCCCAATAGGATGATGGCACACGCTGGTGCTGGCATGATGGGGCCCCAGGGCTACGGGATGCCCGGCCAGGGGGACGGCTCTCAGACGGGCGGTGAAAATGAGGTGCGCAAACAGGACATTGGGGAGATTCTGCAGCAAATCATGAACATCACGGATCAGTCGCTGGACGAGGCACAAGCCCGGAAGCACACCCTTAATTGCCATCGCATGAAACCGGCCCTCTTCTCCGTCTTGTGCGAAATCAAAGAGAAAACTGGTGAGTGGAATATTTCTGGTCTAATCTTGGGATTTACTTCCTTTTTGGAGTTCTAACAATCATAATCTTAAGAGTAACATATCAATCAATAGATTATCATCGTGTTAAACCTGTTAAACTATATAGGCTTATAAGAGAATGATTCTTTTGAGAGCAAGAGGATTTATTCTAGACAAATTCAGATCCGATAAGACTTTGTTGTCTCTATTTCCATTCAGAATCAATTTCCACGAAACGAAAATTATATTTTTTTAAGCAAAAGGAAAAGTTTAATTCATGAAGTAAATTTTAATTTCATGGCGCTTTTAAGGACATGTCCTAAATAGCCCAAAATTAATATTTATCTAATCTCAAATACCTCAAATTCATTGAAATAACGGCTCAACGAATTTATACTTTTTAAATTACTATTTTTGTTTTGATTGTATTTATCAGTTCCAAAGATATGATAATGTTCTATCCTATTCATATTTACACATCGTTCTTCTAAATTTTCCTTTTGCATATCCCATCATCTCACTTCATTCTGTCATCTCGATTAATCCCATGAGATTACTTTTTCACCTTTTTTTTGCACACACTCAATACAAAAGAAGTGCCGCAAAGGTCATTTGATTTTTTCTCCACCGTTTTCTTGCCTTTTTTTCGTGAACACACACTGTTCAAGAAATTCCCACTGAGTTTGTCTCGTAAATCGCATTAAGTCTCGACATTTTCGTCCACATGCAAGAATATTATGAATTAAGCCGCACAGTTGGTGGTGTCGCTCAGACCCTTTCTCGTGCTGAAAGAGACAAAAATTTCCCAGCTTTGTATCAAAAACCATTTAATTTTGTGGTCACACTTGTCCAATAAAGTATCTGGAAGGGTGGTTTGGGAGTGGAAGGAGAAAAAAAACCAATGTGTTTGTGTGGATATTCAGGCACAAATGCATTGAAATGTGGTTTTGCTCTGGAAAAATATTTCTATTCTATGTGAATGGAATACGAAATTAACCCCCGAAACACGTTCATGTTTTTCAGGGGTTTTCTCATAAGAATTCTCTTCGTCTCTTTGGGTTTTGGTGAGAAATCACACTTGGAGATTCAACAGGGTTGAAAGTGGATGAAATTTGATTCTCTCTATTCGGTTAATCAAGGGAATTGTCGGTGCGAGGAGAGTCGGCAAAATAATATTATGCAAATGCATTTTCTGTGTCACAAACATGTGCGAGAATTTTGTGAGTTGATATCTTGAATATTTATCAGGCTATTGAACTGATTATTTATTGGTTAAGGTATTAAATAAAACGAAAGAAAATATAAAAGGAACTTTTGTGGGGAATTATACATTATTTATGAAATTCCATGAGACAAAAAATACGTGAAAATTGATTGATGAGGAGCAGGAAGAATCACCGCAAAGAAATGTGATTAAATATTGATGAATGGATGATAACTGTCGGTCAATGAAATAATGATACAGTTCCGAAAGAAGTGAGAACATAAAGTCATCGTAGATCTGATACAGACAAGACAAACAGTGTTAAATAGTTCCAGAGAGTGCCATAAAAGAAGTCGTAAAATGAATGTGAAAGAGATAAAAGGGGAGCGAAATGGCTCTGTTAGTATTAGTCGATTTTTTTATGGCCGATTGAATTGGAGTCAATGAAGAAGCTCTCGAGAATGGAGTGAGAAATGAGATTTGGTGGCGATTAATGTGATTCCTCAATGTCTCCCCTTATATCTTTTCAGTGTTGTCTCTGCGCAATACGCAGGAAGAGGAACCACCAGATCCGCAGCTGATGCGTCTGGACAATATGTTGATTGCCGAAGGGGTGGCTGGTCCGGAGAAGGGTGGCGGTGCAGGAGCTGCTGCAAGTGCAGCGGCAGCGAGTCAAGGTTAGAACATATGCAAATGAAAAAAAATGTTTTAGATCAATTATACTCATTGGATGGGGTTTAGATCTCTCGCTAGGCATCAACTCCGACAATGCCATTGAACATTCGGACTATCGGGCAAAATTGGCGCAAATCCGTCAGATCTATCATCAGGAATTGGAAAAGTACGAACAGGCGTGTAATGAATTCACCACGCATGTTATGAATCTCCTGCGAGAGCAGAGCCGTACAAGGTGAACTTGCTAATTGTATGCACAGGTGTTGATTGACTGACTTGAGCGCTTTGTTCATTTTTATTCCCAGACCCATCACACCCAAGGAAATTGAGCGCATGGTTCAAATCATCCACAAGAAGTTCAGCTCAATTCAGATGCAGCTGAAACAGTCGACATGCGAAGCTGTGATGATCTTGAGGTATGTTTTTTTTTTAGCAATTCGAGAGTTGAACAGCCTTATCGGGAAATTATTCAAATTGTGCCTGAATTTTTGTCATACGATAGATTACTTCAACAGAGGTCATCTGTTTGTTTTGAATAAATGTGAAAGGCTTGGAAAGAAAAGAAAAAAGTATTTTGGCGCAAAAAGTAAAAAAATATAAACTTATCTTTTTAGGTCACGATTCCTGGATGCTCGACGAAAGCGTCGTAATTTCAGCAAGCAAGCTTCAGAGATCCTCAATGAGTACTTCTACAGCCATTTGAGCAATCCCTATCCCTCCGAGGAGGCAAAGGAGGAGTTGGCCAGAAAGTGTGGCATCACGGTTGGTGTTCAGAAGCCCCCAAAATCTTAAAGAATTAAGTCTTTGATGGTGATTTATTGGCAAGTTTCAGGTGTCTCAGGTGTCCAATTGGTTTGGCAACAAGCGAATCCGCTACAAGAAGAACATCGGTAAAGCCCAAGAGGAGGCCAATCTGTATGCGGCCAAGAAAGCGGCTGGCGCTTCACCCTACTCAATGGGTGGCCCACCAAGTGGCACGGCCACACCGATGATGTCACCGGCTCCGCCACAGGATTCCATGGGCTATTCGGGGGGCTATGACCATCAGCAGCCGTACGATGGCAGCATGGGCTACGATCCGATCATCCATCAAGACGTGAGTCCGTGAGGGGACTTCTGCTGAGCCAAGGTGAGCACATGAGCAACATTTTGGAAACTTGCAGTGCAGATCCTCTTATTCTTTCGTAATGTTTATTTTTGGTTCACAATCACTTAATTTATAGATTGGGTAGAGGACGAAAGTCCCCTCTCCATAAATGCTGGTTAGACACACATTAATCTATCACTTGACACTGTTTGGTGAATCGAGTGAGAAATTTTATCTTACTGATTAAGGAGAGGACTATTTTAGCAATGATTAAAAATGATAAATATACGTACAATTTATTTTATAGTGTCCTGTAGGGAGGGAGTTGAAATTGTAGAGAGAATTTCTATTGCTATTATTTGTTTCTAGTTGGATAATTTTATTTTGTTCATTTCTTTCGTTGCATATAAAGAAAGCATATTCATGAGTGGAAAGCCGGGCTTTGAGGTGGGGTAAAAATTTTGCAAAGTGACTAAAAAATAGAAATGATAAATTCTACACATATGAAAACATGTATACCATTACTAATGAGTAAAAAAAAAAAAGAAAAATCTTATTTGACTATTGAAGTAAAGTGTAATTTAGTGAGAAATGAATATCTTTTGAATTAACGGTACAAGTATTTAAAAAAATATACCTTCTAAAAACTATTTAAAAAAAATAACATTTTGACCTATTTCGTGAAATGACGAACCAACAATACGCATAAAATTTGTCGAGAATTCTTATTTCTCTGGTAAAATGTTGGATTTTTTTTTGATTTTCCAACACAACTTTAAGTTAAAGTTCTTCCTTAGGTATGAACACAATATATTATTGAGAAGAAAATCTAAGATTTACATTTAGGGCATTTGTTGTTTGTGTACAATGCACTAAAACCGCATGAAAATAAGAAGACAAAAAGAAAATAATTATTTGCTCGTGGCAAAGGAATATCATTTTTTTACGTTCTTCCGACAATAGTATACTGCTGAAGTAATAATTGATAGCAAATTAAAAAAAAAGAGTATACAAAATTGTGCATTAAAAACAAGATAAAAATAAAAATCTGTAGTAATTATTGTTTAGAAGACAAAAACTAATAATGAATAACTTATTGATAAAAAGAAAGAGACAGAAGGTGAAGCACAAACACCACTTTTACAAAATATTTCAGAGAAGGTTATAAAAATAGAAAAAAAGTAAAACTATAGTGAGAAAGTGTAATTGAAAAGTGTAGAACCGTAAGGAATATTTTATATTAGACGTAAGGAGTAAATTACATAATAACTTAAAATTAGTAAGAATGATGAAAAAATGTGTATTAAGAAATAACCTGTCCGTGAGAAGAAGAAAAAATATAATTACATTTTGCGAGGTGCAATAAGATGAGATAAAAATACAGTTCTTTTTTTTTAATTAATTGATTTACTGTGAATCTCTGTAATTCACAAAATAATGACACGAGTACTTATCTAATTATTTTACTGATAATATTTATAATCTAACTATAATTCTTACTGAATCTAACAAATATCTAGTAAAATATACGATTAATGGTTACAAATAAATTTAAATACGGACAATATTTTGAGGAAAAAATTAAAGAGAAAATACCCTGTTATATCCAGAACACAGTATACGAAAAAAAAATTATGAAAAACGACATTTCTATCATTGAAAGTTCTTCCGGTTTTTGTTTTTAAGTCTTATAAGACTTTAATGATTGTCTGAGAAAAATGAATAAACAGAAAAAGAAATTTACGGACAAGAAGTATACAAAGAAGAGATTAATAATTATTAAACACTAGGAAAAACATTTTGTATAACAAAATGTGTTCAAAAATGTATACAAAAAGCTGGCATAGTTATACGAAATGTCGTTTTATCGTGAAAGAAATAAAAATTGCCCGAATGATTCTCATAATAAACATTTGATGGATTTGTAAAGAACTTACAAAAATCTTTAGGTTTTTCTTTGGCTAAACAGATGAAATTTCAAAAGTCCGAAATAATAAATTTCATTAGGACTACTTGAAACATTTTACTTTAAATTTCAATTGTGTAAAACATTAATTAAACGAATATATGTATACGAAAGCGATTTGAACAATTTAAAAATTTATGTGTACTTAATAAAGTGAATAATAAAAAGAGAATATTAGTAGTTTTTCTTTTACAAAGGATCTAGTTACAGTTTGTGGGAAATCAGGAGAAATCAAAAATTATTCTTTCTTAAGTATTCTCTGCGTTGAAAATCCATAAAAAATTATTTTAACACTTCATTGAACACAAACTGAAATCGCGGTTTCTAATGTTCCTAAACTATAATTTTGCGGAACCTTCGATGACTCTTTGATTAAATTAAACGGGTGTTGTTTCTCAAATAACGATTCAAAGCAAAGTTGAGAGTAATTCTCGGTTGTTTTTAAAGTTGATTGACGAACACTTCAAGCAGCTGAAACGCTTCCCAGATACGACGTCAAACAGCTAAAATGGTTTGTAGAAGCGTTTTTAATCAGCTCATAAACGTTTTCAAGCAAATCAATCGTTTTAAAAAGCCAAAAATGTTTTCAATCTTAAGAAATAGATATTTGTTTTAAATATGATACAAATATTTTGGAGGTTATGCGAGGTTCATAATCCATTATCTCTTTCATATTCGAAAATAAAACTTTTTAATGCTTGATAAGTATTGCATTATTGGTAATTTTTTTAAAGAGATAATCTCTCAAAGTAAAAAAAGAAATATATAATATTTCAAAAAGGTCTTTCCTTGTTTTTTTGCGGATCTTTGAGCTCTCTTGTAGGGTGGAGGCATGACCCAAGGAACACCTAAGACTTTAGTCGCTAATAACTTTTTCGGGTTTCAATCAATTTACCTGAAACTCTCACTATAGATACTTTCTTTTATCACCTTTTGAATGATTCATATGATTTGTATGAA
>CAKKOB020000941.1:0-14254 GCA_918844115.2 Phlebotomus perniciosus | reverse complement strand
TGTTGTGACTCGAAGAGTCCCCACCTTGGGCCCACAAAAAAAATAAGCTAAGCAATATAGGTCATTTGCTGTAATATAATGTGAAGAAAATGTGAAAAATGTAGAGTAGCATTCGAGGAACTGAATAAAGAAGTTATATCGAATTCATTCCTTTTTATTCTTAACAAAATGATTTTTCAATAAAATTATAGTTTTCGATCGATTTTATAAGAATCCTCCCAGAATTTAAACTACAAAAGCATTAAATTTTTCAATGATTTTAAACAAGAAAATATTGCTGATTCAGTTCTTGTCCAAATAGCCCCGGTCTCCCCTATTACGTCTTACCGGATGACCAGCTATAGAAAAATTGATTTTTAATGCTTATACTTTTTAAAACCATCCAAGATGTCTCAAAGTTATAAGTTTTAGATTGATTGGAGCAACGGGAACAACTTTGATTTTCATCTAAACAAGATGCGGATAAAATTGCTCAAAACTTTCTTTCTCTTTGCATTTGCTTCGGTTAAAGCGGGAGAAGTCAATATATCTATATGGCGGGGCAAAATGTTATTTTACCGTGATACAGAAAATTCATAGTGTTCACGGTGTTCTGTTTTCCTCACTTGACGCGTACTAATAATTCAATTAACATAATAATCAATTCTGGGTGTGATGAGCAAATGAAAGCTTTAATGTTTTTTTTGTCTTTTCTTTATATATAAAAAAAAGTCTATTGAAGCCGCACAAGTACGCTGCAAGGCGATCAAATAAGGAGAATCAGATGATCAGCACAATCACGAGTGACAGTCAGACGAGAGGTGGTGGCAGTGGTCAGGGTACTAGCGGTGCTGGATCACTACAGCAGCAACAGCAGCAGCATCTCTATGAGAGGGATAATCGACATACACAGGTAAAAACCTATACGGACCATGGAAATGGGCATGGGATGCGTTCTGGTGGAACTACACAGTACAGCAAGGTGCGTAATTAGCTAGAGTTTTCTTCGCTTTCGCGCGAATTTTCTCCTCCCTCCTTCCTGTTTTGTGTGGCTCTCTTTTCTGTTGCTCACCGCATTTGTATGTTGCATTTTTTTTTCTTAAAATACTTTTTGGCTTTTATCATTCTGTACAGAATATTTTTTATACGCTATATTTGGCTTCATTTGCGATACATTTGTGTTGCTAATTTTTTTGTTTCATTTTGTAACTAATGCAAATAATTAGATGAAATTTTGAGTTATTTAGCGAATTGCTGAATATTTTTTTTTTTAACCAGAAGCTAATGGAATGCAAAAAAAATATGGCTTTTCCTGAAGAGCACTTGATTTTGGTTTTTGAATTAGAGAATTTAAATTAATGTTAGAGCGGTAGGAAAGCTATTATAACTTTTGCTCACAGAGAGTTCTACTGGAAATTGGTTTTCGTGGTGAAAACATGAACTCTCTTCAGTAAATAAATTACATTACTTTGTATAATAATTTATTGCTTCTTCAAGTAGCATTACTGGCGCAAAATGTCACCCAAAGCTTTCCATTGGGAGTTTTTCTTTCTCACTGACAGTGTTTGAAAAAGTAATATGGATAAAAATGTGGATGAGGAGAAAAACTACTCAGGAACTTTATTTTTTATTACCTATATGCTTCTCTCGCCTTTCGCAATACACACACACATTGTCACAATCGTCTGATGCCATAAATTAGTTCACACTTTCAAAATTTGAAAAAATTTCATGTCACCTGGAGAGTTATATTATTATATTGAGAATAATGTTTTCACACTATAAAAATCTCTCACCAAGTGTAAGGTAATTTTCACGAAATGTTATTTTGTTCTAATTAAGTATTTTTATTCTTAGAAAGATTTATTATTAAAGGGATTAATAGTTGACAAATCTCTTGTACATAGAATAAAAAAAAACTATAGAAAGTCAAAGAAAAGTACAAATTTATCTTTCTTTTTTAGTTCTTTCTTTTCACTTTCGTATGTTTCGCTTTCTCTCACTCTATCTCTCTCTTTCACTATGTAGGAGTTTTTCATTTTGTGTTTTTTTTATTATATTGTTTTGTATGTAATCCTTGAATACTTTTCTTGTACAAAAAATTTTATCATTTGTTTTTTTGTTGAAATGTGATTAAGAAGTTAATCTTGAGAAAGAAATGGGATTTTTCCAATTAATTTATTGCTTTAAAAAATAACAGCTCTCACCGGGAAGGGAGTGTTCAGACACAGATATGGATCCTCAAGCATCACAGAGTCAAGATTGTGAGCCGACACCACCGCTTCAGAGACACGGATCCAAAAGCAATTTCTTCCTGCCGCCTATGGATGGCGGCGAATCACCTAGACACATTAGGATGTATCATCCGCGGCATAGTCCTCATCCCAGACAGAGGTGAGTCAGTGTTTTGCGTTTGAACCCTCGTTTGGGAACTTTGTAAGTTTCCAATCTTACCTCCCTTTTCCTAAGGTCAAGATAGAGAACCTTAGCGAGCTCAAGAAACGGAACCAATACCCAATTTTTTCCCAATTCAGGAATTAAAAATTATTATTATTCGTAAACAAGGGGTTACTAATATGGGGAATCCCTGTTCAGTCGGCTCGAAAATGTTTTGCGAAACCCGAGAAAAGCCAAGAAAAGTTTAGCGAAACCTGAGAGAAACCTAAGAAAGGTTTCGCGAAACCCAAGATACCCAAGAAATTCTTCGAGAATCCCGAGAAAACATAGAAAAGTTTTCGCGAAATCTGAGAAACCCAAGAAAGGTTTCGCGAAACCCGATATACCCAAGAAAGTCTTCGAGAATTCCGAGTAAACACGGATAAGGTTTCGCGAAACTTGAGAAACCCAAGAAAGGTTTCGCGAAACCCGAGAAACCCTCAGAAATTCTTGAGAATTCATTAAAAATTCTTTGAGAATTCCGAGAAACCTTTGGAAATTCTTCGAGAAACCCTCAGAGATTTTCGAGAAACACGAGAAACCCAAAGAATTCATCAAGAAACCCGAGAAACCAAGTGAATTCATCGAGAAACCCGAAAAACCTTCACAAAGTTTCGCGAAACCCGAGAAACGAGAATCCCTTGTCAATGATATATGTATAATATATGAGTAACCCCTTGTTCGTAAACAAAGTGTATAGACTGCTTTATCAATTTTGATGGAAGTCCCAATCAAACATTATTTCCCAACTCTTAGTCATTAATTAGCATCCCAGCTTATTTTTCATTGCTAAATCGAGTTCACTTAAAAATAGTCAGGGGGAAAAATCCGGACCCACTTCTTCTCCCCCGGGGATTGAACTCACTGCTCTTTATCATTTAGCGGACTCTTAACCAGCGGAACTGAATTTTCTATATAGGGCCTGCTTGCGATGGAATGGTAAGAAATACCAAACATGCGATTACGGCATCAACTGGATGCAACAGAACTATGATATCATGCCCTACTCAGACCTTTGTCCGCCATTTTCAAAAACCAAATATGTTCCATTATGGAATATTTTGAGTTTTTGAGTTTCGAAAAACCGCAAAATTAGAGATTTCACAGTTTTCAGGACTCGAAAACTCAAAATTTGAGACTTGAAACAAGACTTGCCCCAAGTAGCGAAAATCGAATGTTTGCTGAAAATCAAAACACATCCCCAAATTGTTGGAAAACTCCAATAAATATTTCATCGAAGAGGAAGGGCGGAAGATTTCGGTTCATCATTTCTCTCTCAGTCAACTTGTCAATCCTTGATTTGAGCCTCTTTTCAGGGCCTAAGTTATTCAATTCGTTCTTTTGATATAACTTGTAACTTTTGTGATTTATATAATTTAATTTTTTTTCTCTAGAATAAGGACATTCACGCCTCAAGTTTTTGCTCTTGAGAACTTTTTTCTCCTTTTGTGTGAAATTTCATTACTTTTGGGACAAACTTTTGTGCCATAAGAAAGTTTCTCTCGTGTGTGTGTGTCGTCTCTCTCTCTGCTTTATTTCACTTTTCATTCTGCAATTTAACACAATTTCACATTATTAAATTTGTGGAGGAGAGTTTCAAAAGTGTTGAAGATCAAATTATTCTCGTTTTCTCTCTATCATTTGACTTTTCCCTTCGATGAATCTCTTTCAAGACAAAAATTATTCTCAGAAATCAATGGGGTCTCTCAAATATAAATCAGTTTTACTTCTCGTTTGCCATCTATGAACTGTTTTTCTCTTCTTCCTCCTCCAGGGGGCTTGATCCATCAAGAGGCTACACGCCGGATTCTTTGTCACCGGAGCAGCAACCCGGGCAGATGATGGGTGGCATGCAGATGCAGGCTGTGAGTCAGCAGCAACAAATGGGACCGCGAGGACCGTCGGCGACACCAACGATGCAACAACGAATCAAGGCACTTGGAGTTGCGACTCCTTTAGCCATGTCGAGTCCAGTTAGGAGGTGAGTTGATAAAAATATTTTATGTCTTCAAGATGATTGATAGATGTATTTGATTTTATTTCATCTCTCTCTTCAAAAAAGGCGGACATAGAATTACCTAAGTGACTCAAAAGATTAAATATAAACTCAATATTGATTTCTGTGGGTAATTACATAATTTGACAAAATTTACACGTTCCACAAAAAGCTCTCGCGAAATTGCTAAATTGTAGGTTTTCGCTATTTTCATCCCTCTTGCTTTTAATCCTCATAATTACTGCTCTTCGTGGATGATAAATATAAGATTCCCAACTCATTTAATCAACTATATCAGATGCCCAAGTTTTGAAATGTTTGTGTGAGTACACAAAATTTATGTGTGAGGTGACCATACGGCAGAGGTTTTTAACTCAGGAAAATTCGCTTATCCTAGTTGAATTTCCTTAATAGAACTTTCCACGAAATAATAATTAGTAATATAGCATTGAAATCACTCGCACATATAGTTTCGGGAGAATACTCGTAAATTATGTGTATTCTGTTGAAATTTACGAGAGAATATTCACTATAATGGTGCTGTCAGAAGTCAAGTGTTTAGTCAACAGATTTTTATAATGTTGAAAGCTATTTAATTGCTTTTTCTAGTAGAAAAACAGCAAATTTCTACTCAAATCCTTTCTGTTCTGCATTTCTGAAGATTCTGTACTTAAATGGAACTTTTCGGAAAAACTCAATATTAGTGAGGAAACTACTGTTCAACCGAAATTTAAGTACTTAATTGAGTGTTAATTCGCCTGATTCGGTTGAACGGCATTTTCCTCACTAACGATGAGTTTTTCCGGAAAATTCCTTTTACAAATTCTTTAGTAATGCAGAACAGACAGGATTTAAGTGGAAATTTGATAGTTTCCCATTGAAAAATGTCATTAAATAGCTTTCAGCCATAAGAATCTGTTGTCTGACATATTGATGTCTGATAGCGCCATAAGAAAAGGACCATGAGTATTCACGTAAAATTTAAACAAAAGTTTTCCGCATTTGTGGCTTTTTCCGCCGCTTCGTCCCAGAAGTTCCTGACCCATTGGATAAGAATTTGGTAATCCTAACTCTGACATGAAGCAGCGGAAAATGATTGTCTGGAAGTTGTGGGAGGAAGCGGTGGGAAATCCTTGTTCAGGTGGTTTTTAATTCCTCGAATAAAGCAAGTGGAAGAACCGTAATTCTCCAGCTAATAGGGAAGAAATATCATGCTTACTGGATTCTTCTTAGAGATAATCCCTGACTAGGAAATCCTCCGGAATGTGACCCTTGATGTCTGAACAGAACCTTAAGATGATCAGGAGGGAGTCTGCAACTCAAGAATTCACCCTTTTAGCGATTTCTCGCTCACACAAAGTTTTGTGTGGCCACACAGAATTTCCAGTCGAAATTTCGTGTGTATTTCAAAACTTGCAGCCCAAAATATTTTTATTATCATAAGAAAATTAAAAAATGGGGTTTTTGCTTGTCTTATCCTTTTGTTAAGAAAGAATAATTCTTACTAAATGGGATTAGAATTATAATACTCTGCTATTGTAATATGGGAAACATGTCTGATGACTTGAAGTAAATTCAATTTGTTATTTTATCGAGTGAAACCCAGATCCAGAATACTGAAAAAAGGTTCAATATTTTTCCCTAAAAAATGTATAAAACATCTCGATTGAAATTTTTCATCACTTTGAGAAGTTATTGCTCTTCGAAGACTGAAGAAAATTAATTCACAGAAATGCTTGTCATGCATAAAGTTTTAATGATCCGAATATATGCAAGATGTTCCCCACAAAAAAAAAAACGGAAACCTTCGGGTCCCCTAATTTACATTGCTTTGTATATTTAGATACAAAATTGAAAAAAAAATGAAGAATTGACTTGCTGAAATTTCTCAATTGCGCCTCTTTTCCCCGTTCAGATCAAATCCTGGAACACCAACGCAACCTCGTCGTCCGGACTTTATCAGTGTGAATCCCTCAATGGCCAACCAAGTGGGCGCCACATACTATGACTTCCCGATGCAGCAACAGCAGCCGCATCATCAGAGTTTGCCGCCGCCGCCCGCAGTCCAGCAGCAATCCTACCAAGTGGCGCAGCAGCATCACAACAACGGGGTTATACGCTCTCAGGCGGTTTACGGTAGTCCACAGAGGAGATTCCTCTCCGAGGGTGAACTGGTGCGTCAGGGAGCTGAGATCTCCTATGCGCGCACCAATAACACCGTGGACAATATCCGGGAGTTGGCGGGAAGTCCACAGAGGGGTGTTTACATGTGGAAGGACACGAGTCCCGGATGCGGGGGTGGATCAGCGAATCCACCCGGGTTTCCGGGTGTTCAGGCCACGCAGATGAATATGCTGAGGCAGCAGCAGCAGAATAATCATCAGATGATGCAGCTGGAGCATCATCGATCGAATCCCACGAGTCCGACGCAACAGATGCAGTACGGAGGAGGAGGAGGAGGAGGGGGTGGCGGTGGACAACAGCAGAGATATCCACAGACAATGCCAAATAATATTCAGCCCACAAGTGGTGGGTATCATCCGGCACTAAGGGGCGGTGTGCCTGTCTTCCCGCCACAACCGTCGCCGCAGGTGAAGAGGAAAGCCACTCCTACGCGACCGATGTCCTTTGTGCGCGCCCTCGAGATGACGGACGCAATGGAGATGGCCCAGAATACGAGTGATATTCAGCAGCAGCAGCCAAATCAAAATTCAACTAGGAACAACGGACCCATCCTACACACGGCCAATCAGCAGAGATCAACAACACCGACTCCAGATCGTGCCAGTGTGTACGATATGAATTATGAGATATCTGTATAACACAACGTACCAGGGCGATCTTATCACGGCACCAGCACAAATTTGGCCAGTGGGAGTCAGATGCCGGCGTGTGATTTCACCACATTTGGCTATACCAAGAAGAAATACTAATCCTGACGCGCTTTCATCTCAATTGATTTACTATTTACACAAACTAATTAGAGACAGAGAGAGAGAGAATTACTGCAGTTTTGTTATTTGCAAAGTGAGTGGAATTTTTCGTTTTTTTTTGTAAGATTTGAAGGTAAGGAGAAAATGGGATAATTTTTTGATTGAATGAAATGTTTTAGATGGATTTGATTATATCCTTTGGTTTTTACTTCATTGATCTTCGAGAAATTTTATTTTTTTAACCAAAAATAACTATTTATTGATTAATAAATTAAAAAGAAAAGCTTGCATCAGGTCAACTTTATTTCTAAATTATTTTTTTGGAATCTTTTGCAAGTAAATTGAAGCTAATACTAAACTTGGTCCCAAACTGTTATGTGAAAATGATTGGCCAGAAGAACTATATCCAAAAATTGCGTGCTAAGCGATCGCCTAGTTTATCTTAGGGAAGCTGGGATTCCCAGTGGGCCACCTCGGGATGTAATGGAATTTGCTTTTCAGCTGAAACTCAAATTTTGAACCTCATTCATGTCATTGAAGCCGAGTTATTCAAGAAACAATATTTTCGGGTTTTTCAAAATGGCGGATCGAGAGGTGATGACCGGATTGAATTTTGGCGTCACTTGTCTGCATTAACATCGACTTTGGTGGTCCATTTACAGAAGGGAAGAGGATTTGGGAATCCCAGCTCTAAAATATTAACTCTTCACATCACACGCATGAATTTCAGAACATCTAAGCATATATAAAGCAAAGTGTGCATATGTAAATTGGCCAGATCATCACCGAATCCAGCAAATCTCCACCGGACGTGACTCCAGGAGTCCGAAAATACCCATCTCCATAATATTTATATGCATCTAACTGTGAGAAAGTGCGTACGCACATTGTTGCTAAAACGTCGAACCGATTGGGATGAAATTTGGTATGGGAATAGAGCGAAGCAACTGGGTTGTCCTGGATTGCTAGCTTACCATCGGTCTAACTCAAACACTGGGACTTGAGGGACTCACCTTGTTTTCGTTCTCTCAAATTAGTCACTAAAATATTAATATGGTGGCACTACATCCCATTGCGGAACTTGACCTGCTCACGTGAACCTTCTAAGTCTCCATCGTCTCCATATAATTTTCATGTTGTTAGTGAGATAGCGTGACCAGCTCTTACGCTCTAAATTTGGCTGTCGTTTATATGCTACAGATGGGAAAATCTTTTTCACTGAAGTATAAACTTTATACTCTCAGTGGAAACACCACAACAGCAATTTTTTTCAATTTTCCCATTTGCTGAGTTCAATTCACCCAGAGAGAGAGATTTGAACTCATGAGGCCTGTGGTGATAGGCAGCAGCTCTAACCAAATACACCATGGCCCACACAGCTTTGTGGATAAAAGTCTCTTTTCGGCTTTCCTACTCATTTTCTCTCGGATCCAGCTAAGCTCTTATTATTACTTTAGGAGGTCGACAAGGCTATGGTTATAACCTCCCTGGACTGCGACTTTTAAGATCTTTTGTGCAATATCCCTTCTTTTTCAGCTATAACTAGCTAGAGACCCACAGTCAAATATTCAGGACCTTGATGAACCTTGAACGACTTTTTCGGTTTCTGATGAACCTTTAATAATCGAACTAAGAATTTGTCAAGATTGTTAACGTCTTAAAAGTGTACAAGTCTGCCCACAAGAACATATGTTAGCAATTACCGGTTGTTCATATTTTGCCACAGAGGTATTTGTGGTTCGCATCTACAATGGGACAGTCCCATTGGGACTTACAGACTGCACTATTAGGAGAAGCCATCTCGTCTCCCTCCAACGATATCTAATCTAATCTAACCTGTTGTTCCTACTTCAAAACAAACAGCTATTTTATATGCGACAATTGGGAAAACTTCTTCACTGAAGTATAACCTTTTATATTCAGTGGAAACACTGCAACAGCAAATTGAACAGTTGATTACAATTAACTGTTTTTTTTCCAATTACTGAGTTCAATTCCGGCGAGGCTCGAACTCACAGATTAGTCGAAGTCAGGTCACCTATACTTGGCTTTAGGGGAAGTTCCTCCTTATTAGTCTTAGTCCCGCTATACAAATTAACTCCTTCTAGCAATTCTTTTGCATTCTTTTAAAATAATTTCCTTGGATCCTAGTCAACACACAAATCACGCATTGCGTGGCGCGAAGCTCTTCAATTCATAATTCGCAAAAGCTTGTAATATGTATGAACCAGTGTGAAGTGAAGGGTTCAAAATGATACAGTCTCATGCAAAATATTGAAGGATTTTACAAAAAAAATTCTATTAGAATCATCCAACATTATTTGCACTAATATTCGAGACAATCTCTTGCGCTCAAGGTAAAAGCTTAGGTTTCTACACGAAATTTGTAAAACAAATAAAAATGATTGCCAAAGGAACCCAAATAGCGACAATCATTGAATTAATGAAGAAACATTTTGGCATGAGACTGTATGGAAAATATTTTTAAATATTGTACGAGTCTTAGAATTTTTTTTTCAAAAAAAATATTATTTATTTTCATTCTTCCATTCATTAAAATTCTACGGTTATAAGCAGTTGTTGAAAACAGCTGAAATAAACTTTTTTTTGAATCTTATTGCATTTTACATAGAGAATTGTGCAGAAATTTAATACGTAAAATGTCACAAAAACCACTAAATATTTCTTCTAAGACAGACATCAGTTTTTTGTTCATCAACTCACATCGTGTAAATGTAATTTTTTGAGAAGATTATATGATAACCAGAGCGTGATGGAAATGTGAAAAGATTGCTCCTGTTTTAGAAAGGATAATGAAATGAAGGAAAAAAATAACGTGTTTCTTGCAGATAAATTTAAGAGAAGAAATAATGAAAAAATTACATTTTTTAATGAATGAATAGATAGTGATAGGCACAGAAAAAAGTGGGTCTTTCTTTTGTTTTTTTTTAGTTATAAAACGGTAAGGCAATATACAATGTATAATTTTTAAAGAAATAAAATAATTTATATGAGAGAAAATTGTAAAATAATAAAAATGTCTGATTCTGTCTAATATAATTTTATATTTAGTAGGGTAATAGAAAAAGAAATCCGAGAAAGGCTAAAAACTTGTAGAAAATGGGGTTTAAAAGAAAGGATAGGTTTTACTGCGGAGGGTCTGCATTTAAATGTGAAGATGAATGAACAAAAAAACTTAATTACGATATAAATATATATTGTATATTTATTGTATATACAAAAAATAATAAAAATAGGGAATTATTAGGAAATATTCGGTACGAATCCAAAACTGCGTTAGCTTTCGGACCAAATAGTCACTTCTGTGAGAAAAAAAAATTGAAAAAATTAACAAGTTTTAAGTGGATTTTTTACTGGATTCATAAATAGCATTTACACAGTGTTTTATATTTTGTTTTACCTACGGCTACATTTGAGTAGCTTCTGTTCAAAATAGCTCATACAGTTTTGGAATCGTACTAAAAGAAGATAAAGAAGAAATATTGTAAGTAGAAAAACTGATTAAATGATTTCAAAACACTTGCTGGCGAAAAAAGGATAAAAAATAGTAAAGGAAAAAAGAGACAAGAGCAAGAGAAATACTAATCGTAAGCATTTTCGTGTTTGTTGTCTCATTGTTTTATTTTATATTGATCCGTGAATAACAGAATTAAAAAATAAAAAAAACACAAAATGTGAGTGTAAAAAGAAACTGAAGAAAAGATAGAAGCGAGTCTTCAATTTATTACAATTCGACGATCATATCTTTAATCCCTGGAGTCTCGTTGAATTTTCTTCTTTTAACTGTAATAAGAAGCGAGAAGGACGAAGTGGAAAAGGAAACAGTGTAAAAAATTGAATAGATATTTTATATTTGAAATAATCAATTGACTGACTTCACATTTTAGTAAAAAAATGAAAATAATTGAGATTTTTTTTTTCGTTTTTTTATGCGAAGACACAAAAGCATGGTTGAAGGAGCATTGGAAGAGGGGAATTTTTAGAATTCATATACATAAATAAAAAAAAATAAATAATATACACACTGTAGAAAAATAATGATTTTTTTTATTCAATTTCTTTCACATTTGCAAAACAGTTTAGAGAAAAAAGAATAGCATTTCGAAATGAATCGCAATAAATAGGATCATTTTCATCATTCCAATTGTTGAAAAATTTGCAAAAGATAAAAACATTTTTTGAAATAAAAAAGAGAATATTTTGTTGATGAGGCGCTTCGATCCTCGCGCTGTGCGGCTTGTGTTTTGGCTGGGAGCTTCGAGCCCCGTGTTGAGTCCAGTAAAATAGTTTGTTAAAAAGTATGGTGAAGTCACTACTCATGGAACGTTCTTCCACTTATAGGACGATCTCTAAAATTTTCAATTTTTAGTTTTTAGAGTTTCTAAGATCGGAAATCTTAAACAATTTTTTGAAAACTTTAAAAATTGAGAATTTTATAGAGTGTTTTTATAGTAAAACGTTTGTTTAATAAGTGGTGACTCTAACTTAAAAAATATATGCGTCGAGTTAGTAAAGTAAAATTTAAAAATTGAAATTTCTATAAAAAAGAATTATTTTTGGATATTTTAATGCCCCGGACAATAGAAAACCCATCAAGAATCAAATCCTGTTCCTGATTTTAGATAAATCCTATTTACTTCAGAATTATAATACAAAGGACCTAACCTCAATTTACCTCACCGTGCATTGAAAATCAGTAAAGCTGATCTTAATGCGGTCATTTATATCGTCGCGAAAGATTGAGATTCGTTGTCCCAAAATCCGTATCTAATCTTGTCCTTTTACATCGCATTGTTGAGATTAAATTAGAATTCAAATGGGATGAGATTTTTGTGAGGTTAGAAACATTGTTCTCAACTTCTAGCTCAGATTTTTATTAGATATTCATTATTTCTGGGCAAAATTCAGGCAATGATTATTACAAAATACGTTTTGACAACTTTTTAACTTCCTGAAACAAATTTTGGTTGCGGAAATTTTTAAAGTTCCTTCTTACACTTCATGTACTTTTTGAAGGAGGAACCGTTTTTTTTTACCTTTTTCGTCTTTTAATTTTTTGAAAAAGGCACAGATGTCTTGAATAATTTGTTTCGCAGCGTTTGCAACTAAAGAAAAAAGTATAAAATGAGGTTAGATTGAACATCAAACGCAGTTCTGAATTCTGTTTCCCGTGCTCCGAAATTTTTTTGGGACAATTGGGACAGATTGACTCCTATATCCAATTTCATCCAGCTAGCGGGATTAGATTTGCCGTTTAGATCGACAAAATTAAGATTAATCTCAATCCAATCTGGCGATGCAGATGGCCTCGATTACAATCTTTTCCAAAGTTTTAGAATTATCCATACCAAATTTCATCCCGACCGGTTTAACCGTTTTCGGAAATGAAACACAGACAAATATTCTAGAGATTCTAGAGATGGGTATTTTCGGACTCCTGAAATCGCGGCCGGTGGAAAATTTTTGTAACTGGAATAGTTACTCGATTCTGTAAAATTCTTCCTATATTTTTATTTTACTATTCCTATTCTGTGTAAGAAATATTTCTAGTCTATTCTTCTCTAAGATGTTAGAGAAGGTGAATTTGCTTTTTCCTGTTACTTTTTTAATAAGATTTACCAGTAATCCGCCCCAAAAATTAAGAAAAAAAATAACTAAATTCAAAAAGAGGTTAGAAATTTATTTTATAAGGCAAAATTCTTTTCTGTTAACTCGGCAATCACTTAACGTTTTTATTCTGTTGTATTTTTTTTTTAATTTATCAACCAGTGAGCACTAAAATAGGATTTCTAATATGACTTTATGTGAAAATAACATTAGAAATAGTGTTTTTTGTTATTTGTTGTGCATCAAACGAGAAAAAAGTAGTTGTTGAAGGAAATTATTTAATATTGAGAAATTATTAGATTCACTGCCAATTTGTGGGTTTGATATCAAGAAAGAAACCAACCAGGAATCCCAGGAATGGACAGATTTCAATGATGAAGTAATTTTTCGTTAAAACGTTTTAAGAAAAATAAAAACATTCTCCCAGTTTATGCCAACACAAACACAAGCACGATTTGTAATAATGAAAATTCATAAAAAAAAAGTAAATGTACAAGTAGAAAGTCTTAGTGAATCATTAATAATTTTTCCATCCCATACAGAGTACACGATTTAATGATAATGAAATTAACTAGAGATGAATCCTTTTACCGGATCACCATGCAATGCATATAAGGCATCCTCTTGTATATATTTTTCCCACTGTATAATGTTATTTTCCACTGTAAGAAAAAAATCTCTTTTTGTAAAAATAAACGGAGAAAAAGAACGTGAAGAGCATTATAATAATATAAATATTCTGAGAAAAACAGAAAAAATACAATAGACTAAATAATAAAAGGAAAGAAAGATAGAGATAAAACAAAACAACCCCAAATTTGAAAAGAAAAAAATCACAAAAGATCATTAACTAAGTGTAAATTAACATTTCAATCATTTCAATAAATCAATGAATGAAGGAGAATCTCTTGGATTTCAAATTATATGATAATTCCTCTTATTGTCCCATTTCATTATCTCATCTTCATTATTTGGCACTGAATATAAGAAGTGACTCACTATTTTAGGAGAAACGAGAAATTAATGGCAAAATTCACAAAATCCACATTTTCTTGATACCTTACCCATCTTATTAATAAAACCAACAGGATGCTTAACCCTACAGACATAAAGTATTAGGTTGTTGCAATTGTTTGTTCAGTTATTGATCCATTTGTCGGGGATTTAGTGCATTTTCAGTTGCTATTATTTGTTATTAAAAGGAAGGAGAATTTATCGTTATTTTTTGATGAGATGGTAAACCCGATATAATGCTGTTTCTGGGGGAAGAAATGATCCCTCT
>CAKKOB020000940.1:1972-25195 GCA_918844115.2 Phlebotomus perniciosus | reverse complement strand
AAGTGTTTTAACGAAGTTTAATTGCGTTTTAACGTGTTTTAAACCCTTTTAACGAAGCTTAATCGCGTTTTAACGCGTTTTAAACCCATAAAAAGTGTTTTAACGAAGTTTAGTTGCGTTTCAACGCATTTCAACCCGATAAAAAGCGTTTTAACGAAGTTTAATTAAGTTCTAACGCATTTTGAACCCTTAAAAAGTGTTTTAACGCAGATTGATTGCGTTTGAACACATTTTAAACTCCTTAAAAGTCTCTTGACGAAGTTTAGTCGCATTTCAATTCATTGTAAAGCCTTGAAAAGTGTATTAGCTCAGTTTATTGCAATAAAAAGCATTTAAAGCCGGTTAAAAGCGTTAGAAGGCACATTAACGTATTTTAACGCATTTCAACCCGATAAAAAGCGTTTTACCGAAGTTTAATCAAGTTCTAATGCATTTTGAACCCTTAAAAAGTGTTTTAACAAAGTTTATCATGTTTTAATGCGTTATATTCCATTAAAAAGCGTTATAAAGTGTTTAAAATGTATTTTAATGCAGTTCAAGCAGTTAAAAGTCGTTTTAACAAACTTTAATCAAGTCTGAACTCATTTTAAACCGTTTAAAAGTGTTTTAACGATATTTAATCGCGTTTTAAATCGTTAAAAGGCGTTTAACCATGTTTTAACCCATTTCAACTCATTGAAAAACGTTTTAACGTACTTTAATAATGTGTAACGTAATGTTTAACGCACATTTAGTACTAATCGGATTAAATTTTTGATGCATAAGCGGGGTAGACTAAAATTTGATCCTAGAACAGTTAATCTGGGCTGTTTTAGCATATAAAACGTAGACTATCTCTCCAAAACTCACTTATATAAATGGCTTTTAAACTCATTTCATTGAGTATTTTAAACACAAAATAATCCCTCTAAATGAATTCGATTCCCCAAAGGATTATTTGACCCTCCCTTGAATCAAGGGGGCTCCTTAGAGCTCTTCTAGAACATTTTCCTTCCTTCCGGAAGACCTAAAAGCCCCAAAGACAAATAATTTATTGTATTTTCTTCTTCTTACCCGCATTATCCGCCAGATTGGGACTCATTCCCTGATCCAGGAGCTTCTTCACGGCATCATGATCTCCCTTAATCGCTGCAACATGCAGGGCGCTCTCACCGCGTCCGTTCTTATCTCTCCCACGCACCTGTCCGTGTCCGCCGGGGCTCAGTTCTGCAATTAACCAAGAGATTAACTCCCAGATCTGTGAGATCAGACGGAGGAGCTCACCTGGCTGGTTGCTGGAGGAGGTCATCTGCATGAGCAGAGCCATTTGCTGACGTTCCGACATTGGTGTGTTCGTGGGAACAGGTCGCCCGCTTCCGGACGTGTTGGAGCCCCCGGAGAAACCGCGTGGTCTCGATGTCGAAGGCATTGCCTCTTTACATTCTACGCCGCGCCAGGGAAATGTTGGGAAATTTGAGAAAAACAATCCACCTCAGGTGGGATCTAACCTCAAATGTGATTGGGACGCTTAAGTGACGTCGCCACGACGTCTGGGCTGACAATTGTCACGCCTCACGGCCGGCGGAGGGGTGCTGGTGGGTGTTGGCGAGAAGATTTGGGGGTTCTCACGAAATTACAGGGGGTTTTTGCGCAATATTTTCACTGGGAAATCCACTCGCAAGTCCGGACGCCAAAATGAAAATGACAAGTGGCCACTTTCCGCCACGAAGAATCGCGAAGGGGAACGCGAATGCGCGGAGGTTGGCGGAGAGAGGGCGCTTAAAGCGTTAAGGAGGGGGTTTTGGAGGGAAATTATGAGAAAGAAAAACGTTGGAGGGAAAAGAACAATGAAAAGATGAACAAAATAAAGGAAAACTACTGAGAATTCTTGATTTATTTTCTTAAGGTATTAAAAGGTACTTTGATTGATAATGAGAAATTAAAGAAACATTTAAATTGGTTGATTTTCTACAGAATTTTGTTTTATTGCTTAGAAAAATTAATAAAAATATATTTACAAAACCAATAATTAGAAATTTAATTGAAGATGAAAAATACTGGTTAAATTTTGTTGAAATTTCCGCATTAATTTTCATTCTTTAACCTGTTTCTATTTAAAAAAAAAATTCTAATGAACTTGAAAAAATATTCCCTAAGCTCTGCAGGTTTTATCGAAATTAGGGAAATTAGCTTAAACTCTAACATAGAAATTTGGATATATTTCCACTTGAAATGACCCCAACGATCTTAAATTCCTAACAGAAATTTGCCCACAATTCCTTCCACAAATTTGCCTAAAATGCTTGTAGAAATTTGCCTAAATTCCAGAAATTTACCCAAAACTCTTAACCAGAAATTTGCATAATTTCCACTTGAAATTTGCCCAAAATTTCTTACAGAAATTTGCCTAAATTCCTAATAGAAATTTACCCAAAATTCTTAAGAGAAATTTGCCCAAAATTCCTACTATAAATTTGCCCAAAATTCCTTACAGTAATTTGCCTAAAATTCCTTCTAGAAATTTGCCCAAAATTTCTTATAGAAATTTGCCTAAAATTTCTTCTAGAATTTTGCCTAAAATTTCTTACAGAAATTCGCCTAAATTCCTTACAGAAATTTTGCCCAAAATTCTTAAGAGAAATTTGCCTAAAATTCTTACAGAAATTTGCCTAAATTTCTTACAGAAATTTGCCTAAATTCTTTAAAGAAATTTGCCCAAAATTATTAAGAGAAATTTGCCCAAAATTATTAAGAGAAATTTGCCCAAAATTCCTACTATAAATTTGCCCAAAATTCCTTACAGTAATTTGCCCAAAATTCCTTTCACAAATTTGCCCAAAATTCTTAAGAGAAATTTGCCCAAAATTCCTTCTAGAAATTTGCCCAAAATTCCTTACAGAAATTTGCCCAAAATTCTTAAGAGAAATTTGCCTAAAATTCCTTCTAGAAATTTGCCCCAAATTTCTTACAGAAATTTGCCTTAATTTCTTACAGAAATTTGCTTAAATTCCTTACAGAAATTTGCCCAAAATTATTAAGAGAAATTTGCCTAAATTTCTAACCGAAAATGACCTAAATTTCTTCCAGAAATTTTCCCAAAATTCCCGAATGAAATTTTCTACTAAAAATTTGCTAAAATTTGTACTAAAAAATTGCCCAAATATTCACTAAAACTTCGCCCAAATTTCTGCCAGAAATTTACCTAAAATTTCCACTAGAAATTTGAATAAATTTTCACTAAAAATTGCCTAAATTTCCACTAAAAAATTGACTACAATTTTAAACAGAAATCTGCCTAAAATTCTAGTAGAAATTTGCGTAAATTTCCAGTATAAATTTGCCTAAATTTCTAATAGAAATTTGCGTAAATTTCCATTAGAAATTTGCCTAAATTTCTACTAAAAATTTGCCTTAATTTCTACAAAAAAGTCTTGCCCAAATTTTCACTAAAAATTTGCCTAAATTTCTACTAGAAATTTTCCTAAATTTCCACTACAAATTTGCCTAAATTTCCCCTAGAAATTTGCTTAAAATTCCTCTAATAACCTTCCTAATTTTAACTTGCAACAAGAATAATCTCCCCCTGCCCAAAATTCTCCTGAACAAGTGAGTTGAAAGACCAATAAATAATCTCCGTTAAAAGGCTAATAAAAACTTATAAATACATTATATTTGTAAAATTTCTAGAAAGTGAGCCACCAACATAAGATTTATCTGCCGGAGTCCAAAGGTGAGCGTCTTGGCGCCAAAAAGGTAAAGAAAAATATGTCGCTCTCATCTTGACTGTCAGAGAAATAGAAAAAAAGCGCGTTTCCTCTGGAATTTCCGCGCAATTTCCCCGCTTGTTTTCCGTGGCTCCGGCCAAAAGGCGCGAGCGGATGATGAGATATACACATTAATTAAAAACACCCACCTGTTCGTCGAATGCGTCACTCTTTGGCATTGTTGGCATATTTTTCACGCCTCTCCTGGCGAATTATTAATTGTGCCTAATCATTGCATTAAGTCCAAAGATGGGAGGCTCTTCTCTTAGCAAAATATAAAGAGGATAATATTTTGTAAAGTGCTTTTCAGGTATCTTTATTAGACTCTCAATTCACTTTAAACCTTTTCTTCAAGTCAATTGGTCTGAAAGGAAAACTCCTGCAGAATTTATATCATCCACTGCTGGGAGGAAAAGTTCTCTCTCTCTCTCTGTCCAACTGAATTTCAATCAATTTGGCACGAGTTTTCCCCCCAAGATGGGCTCCATAATGAAATTTCGCCCTGAATCTGTCGATTTGGCGGAGGATTTAAATGCATCAGGAGAAACTCCCTGGAAGGGACTTGCGGGAGACATTTCTGGGGTAATTTGTGGCGAATGGAGACTAAAAGCCCAGCCAAGTGGGTCAGACCAGGAGTCAGACAACTTTTCCTCTTCCTCTGATATTATGGGTCCAGAGAAATGCGCAGTGATTCATGGCGAAAATACCAATAATATTATAACAGTGTTTGGGGCCCCGCGGGCTCCACTGACCTCCTCTCTGGGCGCCTGATATCGGTTAGAGCTCGTGAGTAATATTTTAATGCGAAAATTCGACGTACCTCTCAATCCTTTCATTATTTATTGTGATTAGAGTATTTCGGGAGGTGGACGTTGAAGCGGCGACAAGTGGCTGCAAATGAAACATGTGAAGGTTTATCTAATGAATAAGGCAGGTTTTACAAGAAATTGTATTTTGAAGACGAAAAAAATTAATTAGTTTTGAGCAAAACAGAAATTTCAAATTTAAAATTGCCGCGCAATTAATTTTAACACTTTGTATAATATTTTTTTGGTATTTTAATACCGGATAAACCGATTTATTCTTATGATATTCCGTATCTGTAAAACTTAAATGCGACTAGTCAAAAATAGCGAGAAAGATGATAAAGAAAATCTTAAAGAATTCTGAATTTTAACACTTCGTTGCCAATCCTGCATTTTTTAAAGAATTGTCACGGAAATTCACCTCACTTTTGTAAAATTTCTTTGGTAGGAATTTTTTAAAATTCACCTTTTTGGAATTATACAAAATTCTCTAGATATTCTTGGGTTTTTCCTCTAAATTTTCAGTCAAATCTGGTAGAGATTGGGTGTTATTCTTGTTGGAATAATAGATAAATTCTCAAAGCAGGAATTTTGATGAATTTTTCTGGTAGAAAATTTATTAAAATTCTTATATCAAAATGTTGAATAAAATTACTATTGTACAAATGTTGTATAAATCCTCTCAGTAGGATATTTTTTATTCTTCTGATAGGAATTTTATGAAAATTCTCTTTATTGGAATCTTCCAGAAATTCCTGGAATTCCCTTTGCTAACAAAACTTTTGATAAAAATTTGTCAAAAATTGTCCTTGTAAGCATAGTACCTTTTGGAATTTTAAATTCTTTTGATTGGAATTTTATTATAAATTATTATATAATAGGTACTAGTTTGTAATTAAAAAAGTTCTTGTATAAATTTTATTAAAATTCACTTCATTTTTTTATAGTTTTTGTAATAAGAATTTTAAAAATTCTTTTGATAACATTCTTAAGTAAGAAAAAATTATTCATCTAAAAGGAATTTCTGAGATATTCTCTTTTTTGGAATCTTACAGAAATTTCCTTTTATTGCAAATCAAGTTTGCAAGTCAAACTTCATTCTCAATCCGATGGATCTTCGTTCTCCAACAAGCTCTAATTTATGAACGAAGTAAATTTTCCGATTCCTCTCACAACTTACAAGACTATTTTTTTAAAAATTATTTTGATGAGTTCCTATTGCAAGAATTTAGAATTTGTCTGATTTTTTTTCAAATTCTCCTGTTCAGAATATTGAACAAATCCATAGGATTTTATTAATTCTAGGAATCTTTAAGATATTCTCTTTATAGGAATCTTACAGAAATTCCCTTTTAATACAAATCTTTGATGGGAATTTGCCAAAATCCTCCTGCTAGGCACAAGAGTCTGAATTCTTTTGTAAGGAATTTTTAAAGATATTCTCCTCTATAATTCTTTTCAAATTCTATTAGAATTTTAATAAAAATCACTTAATAGAAGTCAGTAAAGCTCTTCTCCTCTAAATTTTATTATTATATAAAATCCAGTTAGCCAAATTCTTGTGACAGGAATTGTTAAAATTCCTTTGATTAGCTCCTGCTTGTAGAATTAAGAATACTTCTAAATGGTAAGAATTTTGTAGAAATTTTTTCGTAGGAATTATAAAAAATTCTCCTGGTATTCTTGAGATTCTTTTTTTCGAATTTACCTACATATTATGAAAGAAATCGTTAATTATTCTTGTAGGAATTCTCCTAGAAGGTATTTAGTATAGGACTAAGGAATTCTGTTGAAAGGATCTTATAGAATTAGTGCCCGTATGGATTTTATTAATACTCATTTGATAGGATTCTTTTTTATATTCTTTTATTTGTATTTTTAACACTTGAACTCTCACATCTGTCAAATTCCTGTCAAAGAACGAGAGAGAAGATATTGACAGCAATACGAGTGAATGAGAGATCCGATAGTTTGACGAATCAAAATCGCCGTGTGAGAGTTCAAGAGCTAAAATTGTTTCATGAAGTATTTTGAATAATAGAATTTTTAAGATATAATAGAAATAATAGGAATTTTAAGATATTCTCCAGAAAGGAATTATGCAAAATTCTCTTAAAAGGAATAATATTATAATTCTTGGAGTAGGATTTTTTTTAGTACCTATTCACCTTTTCATAAATTCTTAGAAATCCGGTAAAATCCCCCAAAAATTCCCTAAAAAATATTCAAATTCAAACCGGGGTTCTGTCAAAGTCGCAGGCAAGTACACACGTCATAATTTGTGCTCCTGGAATATCGCAGCTTTCTAACTGAAATATTGTGTGAGCCATATATTGGCTATTCTTACAGGGCGCAGGAGGTTCACGGCAACATCTTGTGCGTGTAGAACCCTTTCCCCGTGAACTCCTTGGCCCACTATCGCGAAATTATCATGTCTCAACAACTCTTGGAGCCCATTGACAACAGTCTCATGGAGACGGAAGAAGCATCTGACAACACAGCGCGAGATGACTCCTCCGCCCAGTGGCAGCACCCCAGTGGGAAAAGGGTCAGATCCCCTCAGCATAGGAAGGGTGAGCAAAGGCCCAAGCAGTCTAAGATTAGTGATTACTGGCTGGGTGTCCCTACAGCCAATAAATTTATTGACTTGGAGGTCGAGGAGACCCCTGTGACATCTGACGCGGCGGGAAGTTCGCAATTGACAGGTTTACCGGAGCGCCATCCAAAACCCCCGCCAATTTACGTTTATAATGTTGAAAGGCTTCAACCAATGACTGAGCTTTTACATCGAATTGCGCCAAATAAGTACACTGTAAAAAATCTGCCTAATTTTCAAGTTAAGATTCAACTTGATACTGCTGAATCTTACCGCGCGGCACTAAAAGCTCTAAAGGACAAAGGTACTGAACTTCATTCATACCAGCTAAAAGGTGACAAAACATTTAATGTGGTGTTGAGAGGATTGCACTCCTCCACAGATCATGAAGAGATAAAGGAGGCACTTCTTGAGAAGGGACACACGGTCGTCAATGTGTATAATGTGAAACACAGAAACTCGAAGATTCCTTTGCCTATGTTCCGCCTTAATCTTACCAGTAAGGCCAACAACAAGGATGTTTACGACATTACGAGGCTGATGCACTCTGTAGTGAAATTTGAGGCTCCTTATAAGAAGCGCGTGATTCCCCAATGCCTGAGGTGCCAGGGTTTTTTCCACACTCAGGCTTTCTGCACGAGAGTTCCTAAATGTATTAAATGCCTGGGCTCACATATATCCAAGGACTGCAGCAGGAAGGACCGTAATCCTGATGTGAGATGTGTAAACTGTGGAAAAGGACATCCGGCTAATTTTAGGGGCTGTGAGGTGTTCAAGGAGCTTCAGATGAAGGCATTTCCCAGCCTCAGATCCAGAGTGCCTCGTGTTGCTGTCAACGCTGAAGGTGCTTCAGAGAATGCCTCACAAGACCCTGTATTGCCAAATCTGGGTGCCCAGGAGCCAAGGATATCTTTTGCTGAGGTTGCTGCGGAGGGCGATCAGCGAAACGCTCGGAGTGTACGTGTGTCAAGGACTGCTGTTGGTAATACCAGTCAGGTCAGGGACTCTAGTCGGGTGCGTAAGGTTTCGACGGGTAGACCGGACCTTGCGCATCCCTCGGTTCAGGATTCCTCGCAGCGCGTAAGTGACATGCAGGAGTTGAAGGACATGATGAAACAGCTCATGTCTCAGATGTCAAACATGTTAAATCTCTTAACAATTTTCGTGACCAGCTCCAAAAATGTTAATTGAAAGTCTGAAAATAGCCTCCTGGAATGCTAATGGTTTATGTAACCATGCACAAGAAGTCAGAGCATTCATCACTCAGCATGATATTGACATTCTGCTTATTTCGGAGACACATTTTACGAATAGGAGCTACTTCAGAGTCCCTAATTACTGTCTGTACTTCACAAATCATCCTAGCGGAAGAGGTCATGGAGGTAGTGCAGTTCTTATAAGAAGTGTAATTAGACACTTTGAGTTGGAAAAATTTGAACGTGATCACATTCAAGCCACCTCGGTTTCTATTGATGATCATGCTGGGAGATTGACTGTGTCTGCCGTTTATTGCCCTCCGAGACATAATAATAAGACTGAGCACTTTTCTGAATATTTTGGCACTCTTGGTGGAAGATTTATTTGTGGTGGAGATTTTAACGCTAAACACAACTATTGGGGCTCGAGACTAATTACGCCAAAAGGAAGAGAGCTTCTAAAAGCAATGAATTCAATGAATCTCCAGCCGCTGTCGACGGGTGAGCCGACTTATTGGCCTACTGACAGAGCCAAGATACCGGATGTGATCGACATCTTTGTTGTTGGTGGCATTGATTGTGGACGCTGTGTTGTGGCTTCTTGTCTGGACCTTTCCTCTGACCACACACCGATTTTCCTGACGGTGCACTCTTATGTACAAAGGTTGATTAAACCGCGCTCCCTTTGTAATTCTCACACAAATTGGGCACTCTTCAGAGAGACACTTAATGAGCGGACAACTCTCCAAATACCTGTTAAGAATGAGACTGATATCGAAGATGCAGTGGAAAAACTGACGCGTGATATATGGGATGCTGCAATGGCTGCCACACCAGAACCTAAACCTGCGGGAGTGAAGAGCGAGCTTCCAATGAGTGTCAGAGAAAAAATTAATATGAAGCGCAGACTTAGAAAGCGTTGGCAATGCACTCGTAGCCCAGTCGATAAGAGGATTCTCAATAAATGTACGATGGAGCTCAAGGAGCTTCTAAAGCAAATTAGAAATGAATCCTTTCAGAGTTACCTATCGAAACTATCACCCTGGAAAGACACAAATTATAGCCTGTGGAAGGCCACCAGGGGGCTCAAGAGACCACAACAGAGTAATCCGCCTATTAGGGGTCAGGATGGTGAATGGGCTCGCTCAGCTGAAAGCAAGGCTCAGGTATTCAGCAGGCATCTGTCGAATGTTTTCCAGCCATGGTTGATGGAAGAGGAGATCGGCTTTGTGGACTCTTTGGAGAGCTCACTTAATGTGCCCTTCCAGATGCAGATTCCGCCTAAAAACTTCTCCATTTCGGAAATTATAGACACCATATTTGAAATGAATCCTAGTAAGGCTCCAGGATATGATCAAATTACTGGCTTGATACTGCGAGAGCTACCCCTTGGCACCATAAAGTTCTTGAGGATCATCTTGAACGGTATCCTTCGTCTTCAATATGTCCCGAGGCAGTGGAAGGTGGGACAAGTGGTCATGTGCCCCAAACCAGGGAAGAAACCCGAGGAATACACTTCCTACAGGCCTATTAGTCTCTTGCCTGTGTTCTCGAAAGTTTTTGAAAAGCTGCTGTTAAAAAGAATGAATCCTATTATTGAAAAACTGGGAATTATTCCAAGTCATCAGTTTGGATTCAGAAGTCAGCATTCTACAGTTCAGCAGGTACACAGGGTAGCTAGCAGGATTACTGATGACTTGGAAAACAAGAAGTACTGCTCCGCTTTATTTCTCGATGTCAGTCAGGCGTTTGACCGCGTGTGGCACCTGGGTCTATTCTACAAGCTGCGAGCAATCTTTCCGCACCAGCTATATCTCACCCTGCGGTCATACTTGGAGGACAGATCGCTATTTGTTAAAGTTCAGGATAAGGTCTCTGATCTACAACTGATTCAGTCTGGTGTCCCGCAGGGCAGCGTGCTGGGGCCGGTACTTTATTCTATATACACAGCTGACATGCCCTCTAATGAGAATATGGTTGCCACATATGCGGACGATACAATTCTTCTGACCTCGAGTGCATGTCCTAAAGCAGCTTCAGCTGAGCTACAAGCCTGTACTACAGAAGTTGAGATCTGGATGAGAAGATGGAAAATCAATGTAAATGCGCTTAAATCCACCCACGTGACATTTACAACCCGTAAGGGTAATTGCCCTCCGATTTACCTTAATAATGAGCCTGTGCCGCAGTCGGACACCACAAAATACCTAGGCTTTCATCTTGACAGGAGGCTCACCTGGAAGAAGCATATTTGGGCAAAGAGGACTCATCTCAGCGAGTGCCTACGGAAAATGTACTGGCTCATAGGTCGCAGATCTCAATTATCTATGGAAAGCAAGCTGACTCTTTATAAAGCAATATTGAAGCCCAAATGGACGTACGGAATCCAATTATGGGGATCGGCTGCCTACTCGAACATCGACATAATTCAACGATTTGAAAACAAAATGCTTCGCCTAATAGTGGACGCCCCATGGTTTGTTCCAAACGATGTCATCAGAGCTGACTTGCAGATGCCCACCATCCGTGAGGAAATCCAGCGTTACGCTAGAAAGCATCGGGAGAGACTTGCTACGCATCCAAATGATGCTGCCAAAAATCTGCTGTACTTCAAGGCAAGAAGACGACTCAATAGGCAAAGATTGTTCGACTTTGCCGATCTGTAAAATGTTTTTATATATTGTAACTCTTATTTTGGATGTGCCACTGGGCATATTCCAACTCATGTCACTATAGCTTCACTCGCCCTTGCACTCGCCTAGACTATTGCTTATTGTATGAATTACAGATGGCAAAAATATATGGAGTCATAAAAAAAAAAAAAAAAAAATTCAAACCACCAACTGCCGCATTTTAATACGTTAGAGCCGGCCAATGGCCTTTCTGGCCTTTTCAACCGTCGCCACTGATTTTTTTTCGGCTGGTCGTTGAATGTTTTGTCGTATATTTTCATGATTGCTTTTCTCCTTCCCATCGGGTCACGCGGGGGGAGGGGGCAGCAGAGCTCCAAACAATCGCGTCGGCCGGTAAATAGGCGCGTATACCCATTTTCGCTGTGTTGTCGCGTATTTACCTGTGTGCCAAAAGAGATACATGGCCTCTATGTAGCGCCAATACTCATTTGCCTCGGGAGGTGGAACAATAAAACTAAAAGTGAGGCATTTTTGTGGCAAAGCTCAAGCGGAAAAGTGCGCTGGAAATTCTTTCGTCGCGTTTTTCCACCCGGAGACAAATGGAACACAAGTTTTCTTTTTCGCGACAAAAAGAATTCGTTAAAAAGTGTTTGTGAAAAGTGATTTTAATTAGTCATTGAGGTCATTTCAAGGTAATTTTTCTTGGTGAATTATAAAAAAAATAATTCGAATGGATTAATTAGTGGAAAAGGAGGAAAAAGTGGAGAGATGATTAAAATTAGTGGGTGAAACCCCAGAAACAATTGACACGGAAAAACAACGGAATTTCCTTATCACTACGCCAGCCAACATTTGGCAATCAAATTACAGCGGAATGCTTTCACCAAACGACGGATCAGAACAGGTGACCATTATCATTTTTGACCCCAAAAACATATTAGCCTTTTCTCCTCGGAAAACTTTTCAGATAAAATCCCCCCAAAATGAGTCCCCCTGATTCTCTCGCAAAATCACCTCTGTCAATGGAGGCTGATTGACGAAAGCACAGGTGACCGTCGAAAGCCTCAAAGCAGGTGCTAATTGCGAGTAAACTAACAATTTTTGGTTATTGCACGTGGGAAAATTCGGTAAAAATAAACATCAAACGAGCCCCTCACGAAAGCTTCTCGATCGATTTTCCGGCTATAAAAGGGGTATTCTTAGATGTTATGACTAAATATGAGATTTAAGCCATATATAGGGAAAGCTTTTACATCTATAAAAGCTCAAGACAACCCAAGAAGCATTTTAAGTAACACTTCAGTAACTTGTAGTAACCACTAAGTCATGGAATGACTCAAAAACTAGTGATTAGCAAGTCAAATAATAGTTACTGGTTATTACGATGTTATGGCGACGTCAAGTTTACTTGAAATTATTGCAAATCCAAGAAACATTTTCAAGTAACACTTTCATAACTTATAATAACGTCGACGTGTTGATTTCACTAAAAAAAAACAAGTAAATAATAAGTAAAATGTCAGTAATAGGTAAGAATTACGATGTTATGCCGACGTTAAATTTACTATTCGTAAAATTCACAATATATGTAGAAGTAACAATTACGTCATATTTTCGTAAGCCACAAACAAAAATTCCCCCGAAGTCAATTGTCTTGCTACAATTAATTTTACTTTACTTTGGGTTACCATAAAATCTACGCGAGCAAATTTACCAAGCAGGTTAATCCAAGTTTCAATAAAGTAATCTTGTGTTCCTTGGGAGGACACCTCGCTTGAAGGAAAAAAGAATTTCGGATAAGAATGATAAAATATATTATGTGAAATGTCAAGAAAAAGTTTTCTAATGCAACAGTTGAATTTTTAGCGTCAGAAATCATTAAAATAACGTCGCGATCACGTCACTGTGACTAAAAAAACTTTCCTGAGAAATTTCTCTATCATTTAAAGCAGGAGTGAGCAAAACAAGTTTGATTCCATTCAAAAATTTGCATTTGACGCCATGCCAGTTCCTAGCAGGCTTGCCAGTGGATTTCCGCCATTTTGACAAGACTAAAATAACCTCAATCGTATTTGGGGCGAACTCTCCCTCATTTTCACATAAAACCCAACAGAAAGCACTTCAATAGACAATCCACTGTCATTTTCCGCCTCAAATGGCTACAAAAAATGTATTTTCCACAAAAAAGATATGCCAAGTTTAGACTTGGCGGAGTGCCCCGACACGTTGCGTTTAGGAAAGAGGGAGTTAGTGGGATTACAAAGTCTATTGTTTCCTTTTCGAATGGGTTTTATGAAATTAAAAAGAAATGTAATGAATACCCACTTGATCGGTTTGAGGCTAGAAAAACCCTTGAAAAGATAGTTCCAAACTTTTGACCTTGAAAAAGTAGTCTAAAAGTGTTATACAAACTTTTTTAGTACTGGTCTAAAAGTGGTCCATATGAGTTGGAAATTCAAAGACCTTTCAAATGAGTACCCACATGACAGGGTTAAGGCTCGAGAACAACTTCTGGCTTTAAACTGGTTTAAACCCAGATTAAGTTTAAATCGATTTAGGATTGTAGGAAATTCAAAGACATTTCAAATGAGTACCCACATGATGGGTTTCGAGCGAGTAAAAACCTTGAAAAGTGAATTTCAAACATTTGACCTTGAAAAACCGTTAGACGGAATGTATGGAGGTCATTGGCATGTATGGACGAAAAGTGTGTCTAGTGAATCTACAAAACATATGTGAAAATGAAAAAAATCGTTAGAGCCGTTTTCGAGATATACCAAAAAACATGTTTTCATAGGGGATTGGGGGGCTTTTTAGAAAAATGAAGGGCCTGGTCCTGATCCCTGGGTCGATTTTAGGGGGGGGGTCCCCCATATACCCGAAGTCTCTATCTGCAACCGTTTGGCCTGTAGGCCAATAACAGACGGATAAACGGATAAACATTTGGATTACAGTATTGCCATTTTTGTCTCGGGGCAATAAAATACTCCTTTAAAAAAGATAATTCAAGCGTTCCTAGCAATTTAGAAAGCCTAAACGTGAAATCAAAAAGAACTTCCCAAACTTTTGCAGGCCCTCTTCCGCCCATGTGCTATGGTTGTGCCCGACTTTGAGCTAATTTGTGAAATTATGTTGGTCGCCGAGGGCTTCCAGGAGGCCCGAGTACTGGCCAGGAAGTTCATCACCCTCTATACACTCTGCAAGGAGTTGCTATCGAAGCAGGATCATTACGACTGGGGATTGCGTGCCATAAAGTCTGTGTTGGTTGTGGCGGGATCTCTCAAGCGAGGTGATCCCGGAAGACCAGAGGAGGAAGTGCTCATGCGAGCTCTCCGAGACTTCAATATCCCCAAAGTTGTGACTGATGATATGCCTGTGTTTATGGGGCTGATCGGAGATCTATTTCCAGCACTAGATGTGCCCAGGAAGAGGGATCAAGACTTTGAGAAGACTGTGAAGCAAGCGGCTCTGGATCTGTCCCTGCAGCCGGAGGATAATTTTATCCTGAAAGTGGTGCAACTGGAGGAGTTGCTGGAAGTGAGACATTCTGTGTTTATAGTTGGGAATGCTGGAACTGGGAAGACTCAGGTGTGGAAGACGCTGTACAGGACGTATCAGAATGTGAAGAGGAAGCCCCTATTTAATGACTTAAATCCCAAGGCTGTCACCAATGATGAGCTGTTTGGGATTATCAATCCAGCAACGAGAGAGTGGAAAGACGGTCTGTTTTCTGTGATCATGAGAGAGCAGGCGAACCTCAGTGGAGATAATCCCAAGTGGATAATCCTCGATGGTGACATCGATCCTATGTGGATTGAGAGCTTGAACACTGTGATGGATGACAACAAAGTCCTGACACTGGCGTCTAATGAGAGAATCGCTCTCACGCCCACAATGCGTCTCCTGTTTGAGATCTCTAATCTCAGAACAGCCACACCGGCTACGGTTTCCCGTGCGGGCATTCTCTATATCAATCCACAAGATCTGGGATGGAATCCCTATGTGACCAGTTGGATAGAGACTCGCAAAGTTCCGGCGGAGAAGTCAAATCTTGTGATTCTCTTTGACAAGTACATCCCACCGTGTTTGGACAATATTCGGTCGAGATTCAAGAAAATCACCCCAATCGCTGAAATGGCTCACGTTCAGATGCTGTGTCATCTGCTGGATTGTCTTCTGACACCGCAAAATACTCCGGCTGATTGTCCCAAAGAATGGCATGACCTCTACTTTGTTTTCTCTTGCGTTTGGGCCTTTGGATCATCAATGTTTCAGGATCAGGCCATTGACTATCGCATTGAGTTCAGCAAGTGGTGGGTGAATGAGTTCAAATCTGTTAAATTCCCTCAAGGAGGAACAGTCTTTGACTACTACATCGATACGGATACCAAGCAATTCACGTTGTGGACGGAGAAGGTGCCGAAATTTGAACTGGATCCTGATCTTCCACTCCAAGCGGTTTTAGTGCACACGGCGGAATCCATTAGGATTCGATTCTTCTTGGATCTACTGATGGTGAAGAAACACCCGGTGATGCTGGTTGGAGCGGCGGGATGTGGCAAAACTGTCCTGGTCAATGAGAAACTGACGGGTTTATCGGAGAACTACGCCGTTACGAATGTTCCATTTAACTTTTATACGTCTTCGGAGATGCTTCAGAAGATCCTGGAGAAACCGCTTGAGAAGAAAGCTGGCAGAAATTACGGTCCACCGGGGAATAAGACTCTAATTTACTTTGTGGACGACATGAATATGCCGGAAGTGGATTGCTATGGGACTGTGCAGCCTCACACTCTGATCCGGCAACATCTGGACTACGGACATTGGTACGATCGCAGTAAATTGACCATCAAGGATATTCACAATTGTCAGTATATTTCCTGCATGAATCCAACTTCGGGGAGTTTCACGATCAATCCTAGGCTCCAGAGGCACTTCTGCGTCTTTGCGGTGAGTTTCCCCAGCAATGACTCCCTCACGACGATCTATCTTTCGATACTGAATCAACATTTCGCTAATGCTGAGCAGAAGTTTAATATTGCCGTGACAAAGATTGCTCCCAACATCGTGTCGGCTTCCTTGGCGCTTCATGCCAAAGTATCTCAAGTATTTCTGCCCACAGCCATAAAATTCCATTATGTATTTAATCTTCGGGATCTCAGCAATATGTTCCAGGGTCTCCTCTTCAGTACCAATGATTGTCTGGGCAGTGCTACGGATATGATAAGACTCTGGCTTCATGAGACTCACCGGGTGTATGGCGATAAGTTGACTGACGATAAGGATATCGACAGCTTCACCAAGATGCAGACGGACATTGTGAAGAAGTCCTTTGAGGAGTTGGATGAAAGTATAGTGTTTGATAAGCCCAACATCTACTGCCACTTTGCTGGTGGTATCGGTGAACCGAAGTACATGCAAATCCCTGATTGGGGCTACCTGACCAAACTCCTGCAGGAGGCCATGGTGTCCTATAATGACTTGGTGGCGGCAATGAATCTGGTGCTCTTTGAAGACGCCATGATGCACGTGTGCCGCATCAACAGGATCCTGGAGTCACCAAGAGGGAGTGCGTTGCTGGTGGGCGTTGGAGGCAGTGGAAAACAATCCCTCTCCCGCTTGGCGGCTTTCATATCGAGCTTGGAGGTGGCTCAGATTCAATTGAAGAAGGGCTATGGTGTGCTGGATCTCAAGAATGAACTATCTGGACTGTATATGAAGTCCGGAATGAAGAATGTGGGCATAATGTTTCTCATGACAGATGCTCAGGTGCCGAATGAGCAGTTCCTTGTGCTAATCAATGATATGCTGGCCTCTGGGGAGATCCCTGATCTCTTCCCAGATGACGAGGTGGAGAACATCATCGCGGGTGTCCGGAATGAGGTGAAAGGTGCCGGAATGGTGGACTCCCGTGAAAATTGCTGGAAGTTCTTCATTGATCGCGTTAGGCGGCAACTCAAGGTGGTTCTTTGCTTCTCCCCCGTGGGATCGACATTACGTGTGCGCTCCCGAAAATTTCCCTCCTTCATCAATTGCACTTCCATCAATTGGTTCCATGAATGGCCTCAGGAGGCTCTTGTCTCTGTGTCAATGCGATTCCTACAGGAGTTGAGTGTCCTCCCGGAGACTTTTATGGACTCCGTGGCCAGATTCATGTCCTATGTCCATACATCCGTTAATACCACATCCAAAGTATATCTCCAGAATGAGAGAAGATATAACTACACCACCCCAAAATCCTATCTGGAACAGATCAGTTTGTACTCCAAATTGCTGAAGCAGAAGCACGCTGAGTTGCAGAGCAAAATCGAGAGGCTGGAAAATGGTCTTGAGAAGCTGAGAACCACTGCAGCACAAGTGGCTGATCTCAAATTGAAGCTCGCCGTACAGGAGGTTGAGCTGAAGGAGAAGAATGAAGCGGCAGATGCTCTAATTGAGATTGTCGGCGTGGAGACGGAGAAAGTTCAGATTGAGAAACAATTTGCAGATGAGGAAGAGATGAAAGTCGCCATAATTGCTGAGGAAGTGACGAAGAAGCAGAAGGATTGCGAGGAAGATCTGCTGAAGGCAGAGCCAGCACTCATAGCCGCCCAGGAGGCTCTCAATACGCTCAACAAGGCCAATCTGACAGAGTTGAAATCCTTCGGATCACCTCCTGGAGCAGTGACCAATGTGACGGCGGCTGTTATGGTTCTCCTGGCTCCTAATGGTAAGATTCCCAAAGATCGCAGTTGGAAGTCGGCTAAACTGGTGATGGCGAAGGTGGATGCTTTTCTGGATGCCCTCATTCACTATGACAAGGAGAACATTCATCCGGAGATTACCAAAGCCATCCAGCCATATCTCAAGGATGCCGAATTCGAACCTGAGTTTGTTCGATCGAAATCAGCCGCTGCTGCTGGACTCTGTGCTTGGGTGATTAACATCATCAAGTTCTACGAGGTTTATTGCGACGTGGAGCCCAAGAGGAAGGCTCTGGCTCAGGCCAATGCGGAATTGGCGGCTGCTCAGGAGAAATTGGCAATCATCAAGAAGAAAGTCGCTTCCCTGGAGGAGCAATTGGCCAAGCTGACGGCGGACTTTGAGCAAGCAACTGCAGAGAAATTGCGTTGCCAACAGGAAGCGGATGCCACTCAGGCTACCATTCAGTTGGCTAATCGCCTAGTTGGGGGCTTGGCCAGTGAAAATGTCCGCTGGGCAGAAGCTGTGGCTGAATTTATGGCTCAAGGAACTACCCTTCCCGGTGATACATTACTCATAACAGCCTTCATCTCCTATGTGGGATGTTTCACGAAACAATTCCGTCTGGATTTGATGAATAAAATGTGGCTACCGTACTTGAGGGCGCTGGAACCACCGATTCCCATCACGGAAGGCCTTGATTCACTTACCCTCCTCACGGACGACACAACGGTTGCCATTTGGCACAATGAAGGCCTTCCGAGTGATAGGATGTCCATCGAAAATGCCACAATCTTGTCAAATTCCGATCGCTGGCCTCTCATGATCGATCCCCAGCTTCAGGGGGTGAAGTGGATCAAACAGAAGTACGGGGAGCAGTTGAAGGTGATCAGAATAGGGCAGAAGGGATACCTTGATATTATTGAGAGAGCTCTGGCTAAGGGGAACACGGTGTTGATTGAGAACATTGGGGAGTTTCTGGATCCGGTGTTGGATCCACTGTTGGGGAGGAATCTGATAAAGAAAGGACAAGCCATCAAAATTGGGGACAAAGAAGTGGAATATAATTCGAATTTTCGGCTTATCCTACACACAAAACTCGCTAATCCACACTACAAGCCTGAAATGCAGGCTCAGACGACACTTATTAATTTCACAGTCACCAGGGATGGTCTTGAGGATCAACTGCTGGCGGAAGTGGTGAAGGCAGAGAGGCCTGATTTGGAGGAATTGAAGGCGGAGCTCACAAAGCAACAGAATGACTTTAAGATTATGCTGAAGAAACTTGAAGATGATCTCTTGTCGCGACTCTCATCGGCTGGTGGGAATTTACTCGGGGATACAGCACTTGTTGAGAATCTCGAGACAACGAAGAGGACAGCAGCGGAGATTGAACGGAAGGTGGCAGAGGCTAAGATCACATCCCAAGAGATTGATAATGCCAGAGAACACTATAGACCAGCAGCAGCTCGAGCGAGTTTGCTGTACTTCATACTAAATGATCTTAACACGATAAATCCCATTTATCAGTTCTCCTTAAAGGCTTTCAGTGTGGTCTTCCAGAAGGCCATCTCCAGGGCGGAGCCATCCGATGAGGTAGAGGCCAGGGTGAAGAATTTGATAGATTGTATTTCCTACTCGGTGTTCCAATACACAAGCCGTGGACTTTTTGAATGTGATAAACTCATATTTGCCTCACAAATGGCATTCCAAATTCTCCTAATGAGCGAAGAGATATCCCCAATAGAGCTAGACTTTCTCCTTCGATTCCCTATTAAGCCCCATGTGACGAGTCCTGTGGATTTCTTGTCGAATTCCTCATGGGGAGGAATCTGTAGTCTGGCCTCAAAGGATGAGTTCAGAAACCTCGATAGAGATATTGAAACATCCTCGAAGAGATGGAAGAAATTTGTGGAGTCAGAGTGTCCGGAAAAGGAGAAATTCCCTCAAGAATGGAAGAACAAGACAGCTCTGCAGAGACTCTGCATGATGAGGGCTCTCCGACCGGATAGAATGACTTACGCCGTGGCGGATTTTATTGAAGAGAAATTGGGACCGAAGTATGTTGAGAATCGTACAATGGAATTTGCAAAGTCCTATGAGGAGACAAGTCCCTCGACTCCCATCTTCTTCATCTTGTCACCGGGAGTGAATCCGTTGAAGGATGTTGAGACTCTGGGGCGACAGTTGGGCTTCACCACGGACAAGGGGAACTTCCACAATGTATCCCTCGGCCAAGGGCAGGAGATTGTGGCCGAGGCTGCGATGGATGAGGCGGCGAAACAGGGCCACTGGGTGGTTTTGCAGAATATTCATCTGGTGAAGAAGTGGCTGCCGGCTCTGGAGAAGAAATTGGAACACTATTCGGAGGGATCTCATGAAAATTATCGGGTGTTTATGAGTGCAGAACCGGCAGCCACGGCGTCGGCACATATAATCCCTCAGGGAATCCTCGAGTCCTCCATAAAGATCACCAATGAACCACCAACGGGGATGATGGCGAATCTCCACAAAGCGCTGGATAACTTCAATCAGGAGACACTGGAGATGTGCGGTAAAGAGGCGGAATTTAAAGTGATTCTCTTTGCGCTGTGCTACTTTCATGCTGTTGTGGCGCAGAGGAGGAAGTTTGGACCGGCTGGATGGAACAAGATCTATCCCTTCAATGTTGGTGAGAATGTTGGAGATTTTAGAGAGAAAATTCTTCTGGCTAATGATTTTCTCTACTTAGGTGATCTCAATATCAGCGTGAGCGTCCTTTACAACTACTTGGAGGCTAACTCGAAGGTCCCTTGGGAGGATTTACGATATCTCTTCGGTGAAATAATGTACGGTGGTCACATCACTGATGACTGGGACAGGAGACTCTGCATCACGTATCTGGAGGAGTATATGCAACCGGATTTGGTAGGTTGAATATATCTTTCTTAATCCAGACATGAGGGAAAAGGAAGAGTTCAACTTACAGGTGGACGGTGAATTATTTCTCGCGCCGAGTTTCCCAGCACCGCCAAACACTGACTACTCGGGCTACCACAACTACATCGATGAGACAATGCCCCCAGAATCGCCCTACTTGTACGGTTTGCATCCAAACGCCGAAATTGGTTTCCTCACAACCACTTCGGAGAATCTCTTCAGGACGGTCTTTGAGATGCAGCCACGTGATGCGGGCGCTTCTGGTGGGACAACAGTGACTAGGGAGGACAAGGTGAAGCAGATATTGGATGAGATTATGGAGAAGTTGCCAGAAGAGTTCAACATGACGGAGATTATGGGGAAAGTGGAGGAGAGAACACCATATGTGATTGTGGCTTTCCAGGAATGCGAACGGATGAACTATCTGACCAATGAGATTAAGAGAAGTCTCAAGGAATTGGATCTTGGTCTCAAGGTATGTTGACTTTTGCATAAGTTACGGCGTTTTCTTGGCTATATTCTGATATTACGAACCCGAAAAATTGATAAAATTATTAGATTGAACCGTTTTGGGCTTTTACAAGTTTATTAATATCGATTTTATGCGGTTTACTGAAAAAAAAAGCTTTAAAAAAGTCAAATGTCCATTTTCACCTTTGACCTTGAAAAACCATTAGATGGATTGACTGGAGGTCATTGGCATATATGGACGAAAAGTGCATCTAGTGAATCTACAAAACGTATGTGAAAATGAAAAAAATCGGCAGAGCGGTTTCCAAGATATTCCAATAAAAGCATGTTTTATAGGGGAAGGGAGGGTTTATGGAGAAAATAAAGGGTGTAATCCTGTTCCCCAGGTTGACTTTAGGGGGGGTCGTCGAAGACCCGAAGTCTCTATCTGCAACCGTTCTCCCGTTTTGCCTCTATTTCCCTTTTATATATTTCGTTAATAGCAGACGGACAAACGGTGGAACGTCCGTAATTACATCAAAATAAAGCCACCTTAGTTATGAAGGGATTGGAGGGGATGGTGTGTTTCACAAATGAACGCAAAAAAATCGATTTCAGTGTATTGCGCTTTTAACATGAACGACAACGCGTAAAAGTATGTGTGAGAATATCTCTAAGGAAAAAAATCTTTATTTCGTCCAATTTTCAATATAAAACAGCCTGAAAAGTCTCAAAATCCCCTTTAGGGACAATAATAATGCCATAAGAAGTGGTAAAAAGATTGTGGTATGATTCTATTGATCGGGCTGATACTGGGAGCTCACTCCGGGACGCGATCCCACTACTGCTGACCACGGGGACTTTTGGCTGCTGGTTTTCACCTCTGGCCCGGTGCGCCCCTCCTTAGCCAACCTGAACGCCTCGGCCTCCGCCAAGGCGCCCATATTGATGGCGAGCTTAGTGCGGACGTCCCGTCAACATGACCCGTCCAGTACACAGAGCCCCCGACCTCAAATCAATCCACAACCCAACCTCCGAGAAGCACGGATTACAAGAGCTGCCAAACTCTCGGTTGGAAATACACGATGCGAATAGCACTTATAAGCTGTGCATGGCGGTGCGGCAATGCGACACGAGATGGCACCACACCAAGGGGTCGGCAAATGTGAGGAAATAAGGGGAATGCGAAAGATATTCGGAATATGCGCAAAGATGAAGCGAATCAATATTATGAGAAGCGAATATTGAGAAATAGGAGATTGATTTTAATTTCTCGGATCAAATTTTCGAGAATGTAAATCGCATTTAGATTTATTGGCGATACAGTGGACCTCCCCCACCTATCCATCCGCCATTTTGAGTAGTGTTGAAATATTCTTTTTGAGATATCTCCGAAGAAATGTTATAGATTTTCTAAAAATTTTAATATGTTGTAGCTGGGGTCGAGGCTTTTCCAAAAATTTATGATTTAAGTCACCATTTAAACATGGATGGAGTTTAGATAAACAAGTTTAAATCTTATTTTGCTTGTAAATTTCGTTCTAATTGACCGATTTTGATCATGAAATGCATTTTGGCCTTGGATTTTTCAGAAAACTTTCAGAAATGTATAAAACTTTTATGAAATTTAGGAAATGTTCATGAAATTTTGGGTTTTTTTTTGGTAAAAGTACAGGAAGAGTTAAAATTTACAGAGAACAATGGAAAATATCAGAAATATTGCATGCAATTTTTGAAAATTTCATGAAATTTTTAGGAAACATTGTAAAATTTCGCGAAGAAATAGGAGAAGTTGGTAATTTTCAAAAGCCGGTGAATTTTATCAAAAGCGAGTAGTAATCCTAGATCACAAACGTGGAATTCCTACAGAAGATACCAACTCGAATACAATTAAAAGTTTTAACTCGTTGAATTGCGTTAAAACGCATTTTAGGGCGTTAGAAGGCGTTTAATCGCATTTTAACGTATTTAATTTCAATAATTGCGTTAAATCATTTTTCAAAACCGTTTAAAAGTTTTTTAAGGTTAATATCATTGCAATAATAAACCGTATTTTAAACCGGTTTAAAGCGTTTTAACGTAATTAAATAGCGTTAAAATGCATTTTAAGCCGCTTAAAAGCGTTAGGTGTTAAATAACTTTTTAATGAGTTTTATTTTTAAAAAGTGTTTTAATCTAGTTTAACACTAGAACTACCGG
>CAKKOB020000939.1:13703-31554 GCA_918844115.2 Phlebotomus perniciosus | reverse complement strand
AAGAGGCTCAACAGTTCAAGGCTTACAATACCCAATTGAACTCCCAGTACAAGTGAACTCACCGTAAGCTGGAGGTAGAGTAGTTCCGTTATTCTGAATCCCATTGGCATTATAATTCTGCCCTAATCCGGGATAAGTGGTGGCCAGTTGCTGTGTCGTTGGGATCGTGTAGATGACAGTGTTATTGTTCGCCCTGACGACCCTCGTTCCCGGCGGAAGATTTTGCGCCCTCCTCCTGGCCGTATGTACCCTATGAGCGTACTGAAAAGCACCCAAAACTCCCCATTAAATCCCCTTCATCACTTTCACTCTCTTTATCCAATTAATCACTCACCAAAATAAACCAGATGACTATCAGAGTCGTGACGACAATCTGAAAAGAGCCCCACAGATTTCAATTAGCGGAGGAATTCTCCACGGGATAATTCAATAGGTAATTGTTGCTCTCAGGCTCACCGTAATCCAGATGAAGAACGACATTCTGGCTCTCTAGAACACAAACTGCGAGAACTTGTGACGAGCCGAAAATAATGTATGAGAAAATTAATCACATTGCACAATGTCAATCACGAATGTTCTCTAACGACTGACCAAATATTCGTGAATTCTTATCGAATGCCGTGTTTCCGTTATCAGTCAAAGACAAGAGCTGGCTCAATTCACTAAAGGGCGCTCAAGTGCGTATCAATTGTGACGCATTTGATTTTTATTTGCCAATTGAGAAGAAGAATATTTTTTTCATCAGCAACTAATAGTTTGTCAAAGATATTAAATTGAGATTTTAGATAAAAATCGTTTGAATTTAAATATTTGATTTTTTTCTATTCAAAATTTCACACTAGATGGCATATTGTTGGAAAGGTGTCTTGGCTAATTATAAAAGTCAGTTATTGAATTCCTTCAATTCTTCATTTAGCCGTCCTTAATTTTTATATTCGTAAGCTCTCAAATATTTTCTAGTGATTTGGTAATTGTAAGTATGAAAGATATGGAAGTATTTCATAAATCAGGCATTTTCAGATTTTCTGTATAAATTTTAAGCTTTCAGAGAACTTTGTCAAATATGAAATCCAAATATACCCTTTATAAACAATTATGGGTAAAAACAATCATTCCAATCAAAAGATTTAGAATATAGGAGAATCTTCCAGGAAGAATTTCTATAACCTTTCAGTAAATATTTCAACAAGCTTCCAATACGATTTTCGACAAATTTCCAAATAGAAAGGTCAATTTTTCCAATAAGGACTTCGGAAAATTTCCAGCATGCTTTCCAATATAAAGATTCGGAAAATAGATGAAGCTTCATGAAGAATTTTGAAGCTTTCAAGGCGAATTTCGGCAACTTTCCTCAGAGAAATCTCGACAAGCTTTCAGAAGAAAAGCTCGTCAAACTTACAGGGAGAAAATTTCCAATGAGAACTTCAACACCTTCTAGCATATTTTCCAATTAAAAGATAAGGAAAAATGAGAGAAGCTTCCAGGGAGAATTGCTTTAAGCTTCCAATACGAATTTGGACATATTTCCACACAGAAGCAGCTTATGAAGAAAATTTCGTCAACTTCCAGAGGGAATTTCCAAACTTCCAGCATATTTTCCATTATAAAGATTCGGAAATGAGAGAAGCTTCCAAGGAAGTTTTCGACAATGGAATTTCCACAAACTTCCAGGAGAAATTTCTCCAAGCTTTCAATGGGAATTTTAACAAATTCCCAGAGAGAATTTCTTTAATTTTCAAGACGATTTTTTGCACAAAATGAATATAACCATTTTTATTTTCTCTGTAAAAAATTATATTCCCAAAAATTCTTAATTCTTAGCCCCTTTTGGGACCCTCAATCGGTGGATTACGATGAATTGCGAAGAGGGGCAAAAACAAGACTGATAAATTGCATGATAAGATATCGATTATTTCCATGTTGTTCTTTTCTCTTCTACACATCGGAATACACAAAAAATCAGGGAATATTTACCAGGAACTCCTCCTCCTTCTCCTCCATTTACGTGGACATGAGTTGATCACTGGAAATCTGAATCTTCTCGCCCGGTTTGAAGGCGGGCATGCCGAGGTAGGGACAGGAGGCGCAGCGGAATGCATCCCCAAGGTAGCAACTGCCACATGAGGACTTGGGAGCATCTGCTGTGCTCTTCTGTTGTCCATTCAACTCCTCAGCGAGTCCACATGAGCAATCCTTGCACGCCTTCCGCTTGCCAGTCGTCCCGCAGACACGGAGTGACGCCTCATCGGGCTTCTGCTTGTCGCTCTCATCCAGCAAGTCATCCTCATTGATCACCTCCTCATCCTCATCATCGTCCTCCAGCTTCCAAACGGCTGCTGTGGGTTTCTTGGCAGCAAAGGACAGTTTCACCGAAGATCCGACCTCGTAATTTGGCTTCTCGGCCACAAAGACTGTTCCGGGAAGAGAAATAATCTTAGAACCTTCCGGAAACCTCTCGATGCGAAACTCACCGTGACTTGCATTTTTCTTCACATTCACGTATCCGGCGGCTTTGAGCTGGAACTCAAATGTCTCCAGGGTGGCTGGTTCGCTCTTGAGGAACATAAACACAACAGGTCGTTGAGGCTTCACGAGATTCAGGAATAACTTGAGCTTCTCATTGGTTGTGCTCTCGCTGGAGCAATGTGAGAGGATGATGTCGAAGGTGGAGTTGGTGTATGTGGAGTCTTCAAGACGATCAGAATTCTCCACACTCACCACGACATCCTTGAGGTGGCGAATCTCATTAACAGCCTTCTCCAGGCCGGATTGAACCTTCGAGATCCAGACGTAGAGAACATGATTCCCAGGCTTCACAAACTCCATGTTTTGACGGGATTCTTTGGCTTTTTGCAGATGTTAAATGGAAGTTATCTTTCCTAAGGATGATTAAAGGTGTTCCTGGGAGAGATTAGAAATGATAAAATGGGTAAAAACAGGGAAATTTAGAGAAATTCACAAGGAATACCTGATGAATTGAGACAAAAGCACTTGAAATCGTAATCCCAATAAAGCAACAATCCGAGTCCACTTTCTGTCTAGCAGACATGTCGGTCGACAGTCGTCTATTATCATATAAAATTACTTGGAATCAAATTGGGGCAAATGCAATAAAGATTAATGAGGAACTTGAAGGAGTATTTTAAAAATTCTTAAGTTCAAAGCCCATTATTAAACTCTTTAGCTATTTTTGAGATTTTTGGATTAAATATGAGACAAATATTTTTGAGAATATCCGAGGTTTTTCCGGCTTTTCACAAACTAATTTCTATAGTTTTTCTGAAAAATCTTTTCATATTGGAAAAATATGAACAGTTTTGATCCTTGAGCTCCACGAACTCTAAATTATACTTCATTTAATTCCTTTAATTCCTTAGTTCGTCTGAAAATATATTTTTTTAATCATTCAAGATTGGACTCCAAACTTTAGCAGATTTTAGAAGTTCCTGAAAGTAAAATAACATCAAGCCATATCGCGTTTTTCGCTGCCAGATTTGCAGGTGAAATGCAATTTTTAGTATTAGGTATTCCATGCAGTTTTTGGCGAGAAAAACTAATTGGAGACGTGTCTATGGACAATCTGGTGCCCTTCTTTTCTGTCTAGAGAAACTAAATAGTGACAGGGGTGACGTGTCGTGTTCCTGTCTACTAGACAGTTGCAGAACTTGGTTTATTGGGGCCACTGTTTGATTTTCGGTCGCGAATCCGATGAATTCCGACTTCCCGCCGAAAACTTCCGAATGCCGCTCGAATTTCAAATGCAACGACCACAGGGTGTATCAATTGATATGCAAATTAACAACCAAATAAGTCTATTTTTAAGGATTTATTTATTAATATGCAATGAATTCTTATAAAATACATGACAGAATTAATAAATTTCTTCACATTGCTGTAACTGAATGTTTTTGTTTGTGAAACTCATATTATTTTCCATATCTTCTATGATTTCCAAACATTTTCATTTTTTTTACCTTTTTATTTTCTATTGCTCATTTCTATTTCCTTTACAATAACTTCTCAAGTCTTTACATTTTGGTTAATGGATTTCCGGGGGTAAAAAGAAGACTTTATCAGCAAGATTTTTCATTTTATTGGCAGCTTAATTGTTTTTATCTTTTTGTAAATATGTCGCTCTGAGCCTTTTTCTTTCACGATTATCTAAAATAAAAACCCATGCAAAAAATATTCAAAGTGTAAAATCAATTAAATTTGAAGATGAATTCTCAGCACTTTGTGCTGTTTCTCTTTTTTTTCTAAAAACTCAAAAAAAAATTTGCCACCTTTTATAAATCTTCATGAAACAATTTTTATCACTTTACTTGCTGTCAATTTTTTCTCTCTCGCATCTCAATCTTACTTTTATTAATAAAAGATTATTGCTCTCTTTAATATTTTCTCTCATTTTTTTCACTTTTTTCTCCTCAAACCACATCACGCTTTCATGTTTTCCCAACTCTTCGCTTCTTCTCGTATACAAATAGCAACATTGTCAACAATTTCCATAGGAAATTTCCACTTGAGAAATTTTTTTGTAATTTCTTTTCCTCAAATTATAATGTTTTCATTTTATATTCCAAAAAATTAGCCAAAAATTAGTTTTATTTTTGTAAATAATTTTGTAAAAACAAAAAATTAGGACCATTTTGTACTTTTTCCATCATTTCTCGCGCGCAACTGTTTCAGATTTTTTATCTTCCTTCAATCTCTCGCATTTCATTCAAAAATAACCGCAGAATAACCAATTGTACAAATAAAAATTATTTTTCAAGTTGTTTCTCAACAAAAATTTTGATTTTTTTCATCTTAATTTTGAAGCCAGTTTAACCAGCATCTCTTCGAATTATTCTTTTACTCTTTTTTTTCTTTCCTAATCAATTCACAGTTAATTTTGCTCTCTTTCTTTCTCTTTTACTCTCTTTTTACTTTTTAAGGAAATAAAAATTCATCTTCAATTTTCTCCTCCATCAAAAGAAACGACTAAGAAAAAATAAAACATTAAAAGAGACTAATAAAGCATCAATATTTTGATGAAGAAATAAAAACTTAATGTTAATATTTATGGCTTTTGTCACTTATTTCCTTATCAAAATGAAGGAGGGGGGCTTTCAAGGGGTACTAAAAAACAATTATGTATACGACTATTTTTTACACAAATATTACAAGACATTATCATTTGAAATTGTAGCAAGATAGCAAACCCAAGCAGAAATCGGTGACTGAAATTTGTTACGGTTAGGTATTACATTTTTTTTTGAAAAAATATATCAAAAATGTAAGAATAATATTTCGATTCAAAAAGTAAAAAGTATTCAATTTACGTTTGTCTTGACTAACATGACGTAAATCAGGTTAAAATTTGGTCATTATGTAGACATACTGAGTTTCATCTTAATTTAGTTAATGTAAACGCCAAATCTAATCCCGTTTCCTGAATGGAATTTGATTAGGTTCAATCTGTCCCACTTGTCTCAAAAATTTTCCGAATGCGCAAAAAGGAATTCGGAGTAGCTTTTCATGTTCAATCTAACCTCATTTTATTCTTTGTTTTAATAACAAATGCTGCAAAAAAATCAACCGTAAAAAAACCCGCAGCCAGGAACTGTTTCAGAAAGTTAAAAAAGAGTCAAAAAGTTATTTGTGATTATTATTGCCAATATTTTTGCCCAGAAATATTAAATTTCTGGGCAAAAGTATTCGGATTTTGGGACAATCCAATCTCAATCCAATGTGACGATGTAAATGACGGTGCAATGAGGTCTTTTCGACCTTTCCCATCCCAAGTCGAATCATTTCCCAATTATCTGAAATATTAATGTGTTTTCCGTTTTTTTTTAAAGAATTATTATCATATTCCGTGGTCGCCATATAACTAGTAACCTCCCCAAATTTTATACACCGATTGCTGCTTGGGTATAAGGAGTTCTTCCTTTGCCAAGTCCCATAATTTAAAATTTATATATTACTCAATTACGTTGCTTCGTCCTTTCTTCTTCTTGAAAAAGTTGACATAAAAAAGAGATGATGTTTACATTGAAACATACTCTAAGATACTTCTAAAATTTCTTAGACTCTTTTCTAACCCATCTAAAAGGATTTTTCTTTTATCTTTCTTCTATAATTCAGGTGCATTTTTTCTTCCTCTTCATAATCAATCCAAAACACACAAAATATTTCATGTATTTTTTTCCTCACGTTATTTCTAATGATTAGTATTTCTTGTTTTTTTCTCTCTTATGAAGATAAAAGTGGATAAAAGTGTAATGAGAAGAATGTTCTTTTGCATTTTATCTCTCTTTCACTCATGTTATCTCTTTTCACAATAAAATTCCACTGGCCTTTTATTTCTTATAATTATTATAAAATATTTTTCATCTTATTTTGTTTTTTTTTCCTTTACACATTTGCTTTTTTTATTTTACACAGTTACACTTGTTTTTTTTCTTGTTAAATTTATCTCTCTTTGTGTTGGGTTTCTTTTTTACTTCTTTTCTTCTTGTATTGATGCAGGTCAACAGTAGTTACAGTAAATCTCACGAAAAAGGAGACATTCAGGAGATACAGTTTTCATCTTCATTAACTTCCTTATCATTGTTTGTTATTTTTTTCTTCTTTTGCCATTGAGTTTAAACAGGTATCGTAAGAGTTTCATTAATGTGTACATTTTTTCAAAGATGCCTTTAGAATTTTTTTTTCTTCTTTGTAAGCTTAAAAAATTCTTCTTCTCAAACTCATCTTCTCATTACACCGTTTTTGTGACAATATTTTTTTTCTTCGCCCATTTTCTGCATTTATTTTTCTCTTTGACAAAAAAAAATGTTCCATTCACGCAAACAGACACGTTACACGACGTTTAAGTGCAACAATTATGACTCTCACAAATCAATTCTATATCTGCCACTTCGCTATATATATTAAATATATATGAATTATTACATATAATAGAATATACTTTGTTGTCTTCATCTGCCTTTAAAAATCCTCTCCTTTTTTGCAGGTTTTCTTCTTTCTTTTCTTCTCTAATTTTAATGGGATATTTTTTCTTTTATTTTTTCACTTTCTTTTTTTGTGTATCTTGTTTATTTGTTGTTTAAGAGGTAAATAGAGTTGTTCTCCCACATCATTTTATCATTATGCCTCCCCATTATCTCGAATATACTCCTAATCATTGATATATTTTATGGATCTCATCTCTATATAACTTTTCTTTGAATATCTTAACATTATTATGTATACACAACTTAAGATATTGTTTAAAAGATAAAATTCTTTATCAATATTTTGTATGTTGATTTTTTTTGTTGACTTTTTTATCATTTTTTTTTTGTAGAAAAAAATCCTCTTCTCAATATTGTGCTTTTTTCTCAATGGTATATCTTTCTCCTTCTCCTCCTCCTCCTTATATATTATCTCACATTCACCCTCCCAAGTTCATTATCATCTTCTCTTTTGGTTGATTAATAGTGGTAAAATTATAGGTAGTCAAGGTTTTTCCTCGCTCTTCACTCATGCAATTCTTTTTCTCTTTCTTTTTTCTTTTCTCTTCATGCACACTACAAACAATCTTTGCTTTATTCACGCTTAAGACATTGAACTGCAGGGCATTCGAGGGGAGCCCATTTGCGTGAGAACCCGATCCAACCACTGAAGTGGACCATTTAAATGCAATTCAATCCAACAAGGTGTTGATGTCACAGTTTGTCTCCTAAATCCCCAAGAAAAAAGAGAAATTACATGTAGGAAAATAATTGAAAAGTACTCCAAAACAAATTTAATAGCCAAAAGGTTCTTGTCTCGGCTAAATTATAGGCCTTTGCCAATAGACGTTGGGTTTGTTTCTCAGCTATGACAAGTAAATCGATTTTATCGATACAAATCCAAAGTCATTTATTAAAGACATATCATTTATCCAAGACACAACTCCTCTATCGATTAATTTCAGATTTAAGCCAAGACACTCACCTATATTCAGCTCCCCAGCCCTTCACAAAAGACATCCTAATCGTGCACATTCGCGTGAGTTGATAAACCGCCTCGAAGCCCTGTGACACTGACTGGGAGAGGAGCGAAGCAAACTCCTGATTGTTGAAGATCTTCAAATTGCAGCCTACAAAATTTCCAAAACATAAAATCAGCAAAATCTCTTAACCAAACAATTACCAAAAAAGCATTTTTTTTTTACCTGGTGGGATTTTGCAAACAGTCGCTGGATGCCAACCGTATCGCTGATTACAATTGGGACTCTGCACAAAAATACTGGAGTCACTTAAGCACTCAGCAAACACTTCACCTCCAATATAGTAAAGTCGAACACCCTTGCCAATATGCCGCCTTGTCTGTTCCACCACCTCATTGCGATTGACATTGGACAGTAATCCCAAGCAGAATCTGTTTTTTACCAAAAATAAAAAGAAACAGTAAAATGATTCCTAAAAAGTACAAAATTCCTCTCTAACCTCTCCGAATTCGACGGATCGGTGAATCCATCCACAGTGATTGAGGGTTGAGATGCATGGAAGGTCTCACCAACCCTCGTGTTCAACTCATAATAGCTGATGGAACACCAGAAAGCAGGTTCATGGTAGAGAACAGGCTGAGCATCGAGCGGAGGACTTGGTGTTATTCTCGATAAACCTTGAAGGAGTAAAAACATTCCACAATCAATCTCTCTCCTCTCTCTTTTATAATAAAAATCCTTAAGAATCCTTAAGACAAAATGAAATTTGATACTCATCAAGCACAGTGTGTGATAAGGAAGAGCACAATATTGGGGATGAGAAAAAAAGAAACAAAAGAAAAAGAAAACACTCTTGGCGATACCAACAATGACTCACTCATATTATCATTTTGATCCATTGGGTCTCCATCTTCAGACATATAGCCAGGCGGCGGTGTCTCCGTGTTGGGGATACTCCCGACACTGCCCACACTCAAGCTCGTCGAATCGATCATGGTATTTCCAGGAATCTGTTGACCCAGTGTCGCGTCCATATATGACGTGGAGTGTTGCAAACTAAAAGGTTTTACAAAATAAATATCTTACAAAGCATTTCCGATATACAATTGTCTTATGTTTCAAAAATCAGTATAAATAATGGCTTATCTGTGAAAAAAAACACAAAAAATGGGTTAGATATTAACCCTTCTAGCACATTCGTTATTAAATTTGACACATAAAAATACTAAGAAGTGGTCCATACACTTTGTATGTGACTATGATATCGGTTTATTAATCCAATTCTACTGTTGAAAATTCTATTGTATGCATGACTTCATTAATCGATAAAGTACTTTCTTCTTAAATTAGAGCTTCAGTTAATCCTTACGTACAAAACATTGTCTGAAACAAAGATAATCTTCATTTCCATCAAAATTTACACCCGTACGAAATAAACATTTCTTTCACGGAACTGATATGTAATCAGCAAATACAATAGGATAAGATGTTTTGGTCTTTGTTGTGAAAATATTCAACATATTTCATCATCCGATCAATAGATGACTCCTTAGGTGGTACGATTCCTTGACTTTGATAAGACCATAACGCTATCATCATCACGTTTTAATAATCAAACAATGAAAGACCTTGGGACAGGGATCACTTTCATTTCACATCTTCTTCCTCTTTCAATTCAAAAGCCAACAATATTCTCAAAAACCAAAACTCACCTCAATGCATTCGTAAACTGTATGTTGTGAGGAACCGTATTGCTGAGATCATCAAGTGGATACTGACAAATGGAATCTGCACCGTTATTGGGCAGAGATTTCGGCACCAGAATCGACAATGTCTCCACTTTAGTGTAGTGATAAGGATTTATGCACACCTCATCCTTCTTGAGATGGTACGCATATTCACAATGATCCAGCGGCCTCAGTTCATTCTGACTCTGCAAATCCGGCCAGCGCCACAATCTGCAGTAGATTACATGGGGTAAACCTTTGCGGGGTGTAATCCCATTCTCGCCATTCAGTGGTCGGCTTCTGCAAAATCGAATATTCAAACATAAAAAAACATATTGTTAGCAGAAGTAAAATAGAAGAAAAAAAACAGAGAAATTAATCCAAATTAATCAATCTGGAGGTTATGGCGACCGTCAGATCTAATTCCATGCTTTCGCATTCGCCATTTTGAAAGATCTAACAATGTTATTTCCTAAATAACTTTGCTTCTATTGTATGAATCAAGTTTAAAATTTATTGTTTTATAGTTAAGGAACCTATATATTAGGTTCCAATGTTAGAAAATCAAAATAAACTAAACTAAAATTGATTTTGATCCTAATCTGAGTTTATCGCATAAGAATCACAACTCCCAAAAGTCGTCCACTAAAGACAACACACGCTTTTTCAACACCGCGTCCAGTATGTCTCTAATCATCTACGTTTGTACACTTGCCCCAGCAATTGAACACTCCAGACATTTTAAGTACACAAACAACCGAATTTTTGTGTATTCGCCCCGGCACCGTCACATTGAAGTCAATGCACTTTTTTCCTTCGGCTATTTTTACAAAATAAATTACCCTCCCGCGAGACTTTATGCCTTTCCCCCTCCCCATCAGTTTCTTTCTCATTTTGCAAAATTGCCCAAAAGAATTGGATATATTATGGGTGTTGTGTTTCAATATTTATGTATATAACATGGAGTGAATGAGAAAAAGAACTATACATCGAGAAATTGATTTCTCAGAAGAACTTTTTGCCATCAATTTACCGTATATAGAAAAAAAAACTCCTTCCTTTTGTACTTTTCGGAATTTGGTGTAGTTTATATCTTTTGATTCTCACGATGGTGATTGGTTTCTGTTGTTGAAATTGGAAATTTGTTGTTTTGGAAACCACACGACGAATTTTTCTGCACTGTCTTCCACTTTTTTCTTCTTCTTATTCACCCGTGCACACGCCTTATTCAACTCCTCCAAATTGTCTCCTCTTGTTCACTGCTTATTTTTACGTTCTCAAAGCAATTTTTTTCCTCTCTCTATCTTTGCCGCTTTTATTTTTGTTTATAACAAACACTCTTGGGTGGTGTAAAATAGAAAAATTTTAGCACTTTTGCTATCCTAGCGATGAATGTGTGTTGGCGTTGATAGTGAACGCGAAAAATCAATCTGAAATTTTACACACACGTTCTTATAGGAGGAGAGATGGGACAAATGCAACTTGGCAGACAAAATTCAACCCTATCGACAAAACAGCCACAATTTAGACACCATCCCACCTAATGGTCGCAACATTGGTGGGAGAAATCACTGAAAATTTAGCACAGCAACGCAAATGAAAACAGGAAAAAATTTCCCTGAACAATTTCACCGTGAAATGTGTGTGGATGCAAAAAGTCACTTCTACGCCATTTTATAGTGAGAAGGAGAGAGAATATTTTGTGCGAGATTGGGGTAGGACGTCGTCGCAGTCGCGCATTAATTTACCCACTGTCTGTGTGTAAAATTCCATCTATCGGCACAACCATTTTCACCAAGTGTTGGTGCCCCAACCAACACCCGGTGTGTCTGTATTTTAACATTTTTGGCTGCTCGCACTCTCCATCCCAAATAATTCTCTCTCTCTCTCTCTGGGTCTCTCTTCTCAGACTCCCATCCGCTCATTCTCAGCGCAGAATTTTCGTCTGGCGAGATAAAATGAAAAGCAAGATGAGTGTATTTGTGCAGCCAGCCAGCCATCCAGTCCGAATGACTGACCTATAGCCTCTCCTTCGCTCGCAGCTCCTCATCTTTAGACAAACTCCTTCGATCTCTCTCTCTCTCTCATTCTCTCTCTTGCTTAACCATCGCATTCAAATCAAAATACATAACATTCGTCACGACAATGGAGAGGAAAATTATAGTTACGTGATAACTTGAGAAAATTACTTATCAATCAATATGATAGTTAATGTTGTAGTTTCATAACATTGTATACAATCATATGTTGCGTTCTACATGATAGGTCGTACGAGTCTAGCTAGAACTGGCACTAGGGCTCAATCTAGCCTAGCTAGACTCGTAAAATTCCCTAACTTGGGTCACGGGCTTAGGACACCCAGGATAACCTTCAACGCCTCTCGATTTTCTGCCACTTAAGGAAGGTGATCGGAGTCGATTCCCAGGCGTTCCCATGCCAGGTCCTGAATTTGCTTCAACCACCTTCGTTTAGATCTGCCTCGCCCTGCTATAGTGGCTTGCAAAGCTTTTTTTCTGGGTAATCTTTTCTGAACATGACCACATCATTGAATTTACGATCTTTTAAAACGAATAACAACTCCTCGATTCTCAGTTCCTCACGATCGGCAACATGCGAATGATTTATTTAACAGCTCGAAAGTACCTCATCTTGGCAGCTTGTATTCGTGATCTTATTCTTTCAGTCAGGACCCATATCTCATGATTATAGGGACTATAGGTGAGGATGGGAATAAACACAGCTTTGAAAACCACTAGTTTAGTTGAACGACTGTAGCACTATAGCTTATGAGGAAGTACCAGAACATGCTGGGGCGCCCTTGGTCTACCAGCAATCCTCCTGACAAGCCTTGACCGCAGTCTTTCGGAGAGCTCGCCTTGCCCACGTCTGCTCCGCACGACTGGTGGTTTTCGACTGACTCTCGTTGTCAATCGTACCTCCGAGTCGCTCTCTCTCTCGTGCTCATGCTTAGCGCCATCTATGGACGGGCAGTCTTGTGGCAGTTGAGGTTAGCTCGGGTTAGCCATAGGCACGCCCTACTAGCACCACCCCAGCTGAATGGCGGTTAGAACAGAACACTGTTAATCCAAGAGAGTCTTCCTCTAGATGAGCTTCTATCTTTCCAACTCCCCCAGATACTAGCTATCCTACTACTAACTCTCCCAAGCACAAACCTATGGTAGTTAAGGATTTCATTGGGCAATAAATACTTATCAAACTAGGATGCAAACAAGCTGATTTAGCAGATTAGCAGTAGCAAAAAAGATCTACTGTAATCCCCTCTTTCATCACTACCGGATGGTAATTTTTGATCCATCACAGATGCCCCTAAACTTGTTCCACTGACTGTCTAGCATACATTTCATGATACACTTTTCTTCATCTCCAACTCCTCTTTGTCAGACAACCTGAGACATGGAGAAGAATCCGACAGAGAGAGAGAATGAGATGATTCGGTGAGAGACTCGCAATTTACGCATATAAATAATGTCTGGGGCAGGCAGAGCATAGACGATTTTTTTTCATCGGAATCAGCAAGTCTCTCACCTCTCTTTCTAGCTCGTGCGGCATAAAATTCGCGCATTGACCAAAAATAAAGTTCATTGAATAGGCCAAATTCAAGGATAAAGCGCCTCTCTTTTCTTTGTCAACCCAACACACATACACTCTCAGCAACTCCTCGGCGGAGGCTCTCCGGAGAGCACGGGAGAGAGAGGACTCTCTCGTGTTCGTGGGTGAAATTTTCGATAGAGCGCGATATCGAGACTTTTTGTGACTGTTTTTCCACGAAAAAATATAATGATTGCGTCTGGACAGAGTCGCGAGCTAGACGGAATATTGGATTTTGTCCATGTGCCCTGTCGCCCTGCGTTCCTGCCCTGTGGATTTCGGCCCCTGAATGTCAATATGTTATCAAATGCGAGTGTCCGGGAGATAAAGTCCCACTTTTTTCCTGCGACACGTTATTTACCCACCCAAATACAGCCGGAGAGAGGCTTTTCTCTCCCTCCGAGTGACCTCACACATTGGGATGCTAATCCGCCAGTTGACTTGGGCTCTCCTTATCGCGAAAGCCACCAAAAAGTGACTCAAAGAGAGAGCCCGAGCGATAGCAAAGAGATTTTGATAGAAGAAAAAAATGGTTTCTCTCTCACCTCGGAATTGTGATACATTTCGTGTTGTAATTCTGCGTAGAGATGGCTTTCTCGAGCTCCTCCAGGGCATCGGACTTCTTTAACTTCTTCACAAGACTCTTGACGGCCTTCTCAGCCCATTTTCCCTCCTCCACCGAATTTTCATTGCCCTTCTTCCACACGAGCAATCGCTTCACGATGGGAGACGTGAATGGTAGCATTTTTTGCGCCTTGCACGTTTTTCCTTTCCCACCCAGCACTTGTTCAAGTAATCAACCAACACTTGGACACTCCTCTATGCCGCTATTGTTACCAATTGAATGTTTTTTTCTCACAAAATTGTGCAATTTTTCCGCCTTTCCACGGGCGACTGTGTTGCATTTGCTACTTGACACTTTTCACCGTGTGACAATGGTGGCGCTACTGTGGGAATTTCAACCACTTCGCTGGCTGTTCGGCTGTGGGGAAACCCCTCAACAGTCCACCCGATGAATACCGAAGTCGTAGCGGCCATTTTGGTGCATACTCACCACTGGCCCGAACAGGTTTTTCACCACCACTGCAGAGACGAGCCTTTGTAGTGAGAAAATTAGTTGACTCTGAGATTTTGTGTTTTTTCATTCGTCAAATAATCACTAAATTGTGAGTTTTTCCGCTGAAAAAACACTCACAGTCGTTGCATTGGACACCAAGGTGTGTAAATATTGTGGAAATTGTGAGCTTTCTCTCTGTGGTTGCGATCTGTGGGTGAGTTTCCCATGACGACTCATTGAGCCCATCGACCATTTCCGTATTTCAGGTATGAGTGTCAAAATTTTCAGGTTTTCCCTCCCAGCACTCATCCACCTGCCCTAAATCCCACCCAATTGTCCTCCCTGCAATCCACTCCGATGTATCTGCTGATATATCGATTGTGCGTGGTGGAGCTCCCTTCCATTACCATCGAAAATCCCAATTATTCACGCACAGTTCACTTTTCATGGTGTGATTGCACCAAATGGGGCGCGCTCTCTCTGTTGCAAAAATTATATCACAGTCGGAGTATGAAAAAAGCGCCAACTCATGAATTATTCACACCAAAAGCAAAAGAGAGAAGATAATGTGCTCCCAAATACAATGGCCCCCATCTGAGCTTGGGTTGAAAAATGGGGCTCACTCTTGGGTTGTCTCTGTTTGCAGGCGCTGAGGAACAGGTTGTGATTGGTTTGTCTGTGGCTGCTGTGATTCTGTACGATCCTTCCAGAGCAACATCCCATCCAGCGTGAAAGTGCAAGAAAAGAGAGTGAGATGTCGAGACAGAGTTCTTTAGGATCCACTGGCCTCAAGCCGATAAATCTGGAAGAGGTCAGTAGCTTTTTCTTGTCCTCCTTTGGCTCAGCAAATTATGTCTTGTGTTCTTATAACTGCAGATTTGGACTGATCTTGAAGATGGAATCAATCAAATCTACTTGCGGGAACGCAACTTGATCATCAAGCGATATATGGAGCTCTATACGTAAGTTTTTTTTAGTTATTGCAAAAAATTATATTAGGGGTTCCTAAAAAATTCATTTAAAATTTTCTAGCCAATAAAAAATTGGCATTTGATAGACATTTTGTTTGTCCTTGAAATGCTGTTTTCTTATTGGTTGAAAACGAAATGAAGGAATTTTTGCGGAAGTGTTATGGCTTCAGCATTCCAAGGGCTTAATTTCAAGAAGAAAGTATTTTAATCCATATTGACTCGAAATAGGTACCTTAATGTTTTATAAATTCTCAAGAAAATATACGAACTTTGGAGCATAACTAAATTCAAGTAAAATTTTAGCAGGAAGAAAACCATAAAAATTATTTTTAACTAATCTACCATTTTCCATAAGACTTTATTTTGATTGAATCTTCAGATTTGATTAGGAAATTTGGATTCTATCTGAGTTTAGCCCGAAGTTCTCATTTTTCATCAATTTTTTGGCTTTGTGAATAACGCTTTGGTAATTTCTTCAATTATAGAGATTTTTTAATGCGACCTAAAACACTTTGTGGGATTCTAAACACTTTTTTCGCTTAGATTAACTAGAATTATGAATATTGATTGAAATTTCAGTGCTTGACCGCAAAAAAGTCAATGTTTTTGTTTACTCCAACAAAGAGATAAAGCGCATTTTAGATGAGTGTATCTATTTCCCCCAAAAAGATAAGCCCTGACATTAACTCAGATAGGATTTCTTTTTAGCGTTGTTTAATCAAAATTGCAAAAACTGCGCATTTTTTGGGGGGAATGTTGAAATTATTCTCTCTACCATAAAAGGCAATAATTGTGATTGTGTTAAATGTTTGTGTTTTTGCAGACATGTCTACAACTACTGCACCAGCGTGCATCAGCAGACGAGCCAGGGGAGGTCTACTGTGTCGGCGAAGGTGGCGAAGAAGGGTACTGGTGGGACTGGATCATCTGGAGGCGCTCAGTTGGTGGGTCAGGAGCTCTACAAGCGCCTCAAGGAGTTCCTCGAGCACTACTTGAAGAACTTGCTGAAGAGCGGCGCCGATCTGATTGACGAGGGTGTTCTCACATTCTACACGAAGCAGTGGGAGGAGTATCAGTTCTCCAGTAAAGTGCTGAATGGTGTTTGTGCATATCTCAATAGGCACTGGGTGAGGCGAGAGTGTGAGGAGGGCAGGAAGGACATCTATGAGATCTATCAGCTCGCTCTGGTGATATGGCGGGGTATTTTGTTTAAGGATCTCAATAAGCAGGTGACAAATGCCGTGCTGAAGTTGATCGATCGGGAGCGCAATGGTGAGACCATAAACTCAAGATTGGTGTCTGGTGTGATAAATTGCTATGTTGAGCTGGGTCTCAATGAGGATGACCCGAGTGCCAAGGGGCAGAATTTGTCGGTGTACAAAGAGAGCTTTGAGAATATCTTTCTGGAGGATGCTGAACGGTTCTATAATCGTGAGAGTACGGATTTTCTCAGGCAGAATCCGGTGACTGAGTATATGAAGCGTGTTGAGCAGAGACTCAATGAGGAGCAGAAAAGAGTGCAAGTGTATCTGCATGAGAGTACATTGGATCGTCTGGCCAAGACGTGTGAGAGGGTGTTGATACAGAAGCATCTTGAGATATTCCGTACGGAGTTCCAGAATCTCTTGGATGCCGATAAGAATGCCGATTTGGGACGAATGTATTCGCTAGTGGCGCGTATTGAGTCCAATATTGGGTTGTCGGAGTTGAAGCAGATTCTAGAGGTGCACATCCATAATCAGGGTCTGGCGGCGATTGGAAAGTGTTGCGAGACAGCAACTAATGATCCGAAGATCTATGTGCAGACACTGTTGGAGGTGCATAAGAAGTACAATGCTCTCGTGTTGACGGCCTTCAACAATGATAAGGGATTTGTGGCGGCTCTGGATAAGGCGTGTGGCAAGTTTATCAATACAAATGCCGTGACAACGGCCAGTAAGAGTTCAAGCAAGAGTCCAGAACTCCTGGCCAAGTACTGTGATTTGCTACTGAAGAAGTCCAGCAAGAATCCAGAGGAGGCAGAACTTGAGGATACACTGAATCAGGTGATGGTGGTGTTCAAGTACATCGAGGATAAGGATGTGTTCCAGAAGTTCTACAGTAAGATGCTGGCCAAGAGACTTGTGCATCACATGAGCGCCAGCGATGATGCCGAAGCGTCCATGATCTCAAAGTTGAAACAGGCTTGTGGATTTGAGTACACGAGCAAATTGCAGAGGATGTTCCAGGATATTGGTGTATCTAAGGATCTCAATGAGCAATTCAGACAGCATCTGGTCACCAATAAGTTGCTCAATGAGATTGACTTCAGTATTCAAGTGTTGTCCAGTGGATCATGGCCATTCACACAGAGTTTCACTTTTTCACTGCCATCCGAGGTGAGTTCCATCCATCCAGTCCCTTTGTTATATTTCGCATGGGTGATCATGGGTGGGCAAATAAAATGCCAATTAATTGATTGTTGAAATTCAAGAGATTTATAATCATGTTCATCAATTATTTGTTGAGATCTTTTGATTTGCAATTTTGT